>VZRL01000403.1:2676891-2832151 GCA_013397895.1 Origma solitaria | reverse complement strand
GGGAAGAGAACAACAACATAAAAAGAAAAAAAATAAAGAGTGGTTTTCTTGATGATTTCTTCATACTGAGACGCCCAGCATCTCTGCAAACAGGACAGATGTTCCAGAGCACCTCATGATAACTTTATTCCCAAAACATACAAAAATAGTACCTGAAATGTCAGCATGGTTATTACTTGGGTGGCATACAAATTAGTAAATACCTGTGGTTTAGGATGATGACTGAGTCAAGCCCATTCTATAGCTTGTGTGTTCCAGAAGTGGCAGCATGTTTGACCCGACAAGGATCTCTCTCAACTCCTCCTGCACTTGGTTCTGAGGATTGATCCACCCAGGCGCTATTCCTTTGCTTTTGGAGTTACAAAAAAAGAATGAGATGCATCTCCAATCCATAGCTGGGCAGGAGAGAGCTATAGGGTCTACAGCACTCAGGTATTTTGCCTAATGAGCAGCTACACACAAAGTCTTGCCCTGCCTTGGCTATGCTTTGTGTCTAACTTGTATGTACGCAGGAATGGAACTTCACACAGCTCAAATACCAGAACATTTCTAGCCATTGTAATGTGAGCACACAGTAGAAAAGGTAAAAAATGCACTAATCTTATTCTTCTTGTTGTCTTCAATTCTCCAAACAATTTTATATTGTTAAATTTTCATATCTGTGTACAAAACCTGCAGATTACTGCTATAAAAAATTTGCCATGGAGGTACAAATTATTTTTTTCCCAAGCCTGTGGCAGTGGAAGTACTAATGAAAGAATTTCAACAATTTGTTTTTGTTGTTTGAACGAGAAACCATTAAGGGATAACAAAAGTTATCACCACAGGAAAGCAGCTGGAGTAGATTTTCAAGGTAAGCATCCAGTCTTATTCATCCTTCTTAATAATTTACTTCAAATAGTGATGGTACAGGGTTTTTTAGCAGATCAAGTGAAGGGAAAGGAAAGCAAACATGATGATGTTTCAGATACTGTAATGAAAATTAATTTTTAATTTTTTAATGACCAAACATACTGGAATAATGAAACAAAATAGTTTATACTGAAACACTGAAACAAGAATATGTTTTTTGTGTAAAATAAATGTAATTTACGAAACACTGTTAAATCTATTCAAATTTAATGACAATGTGGGAGTTGTGTGGGTTACATTAAGGGTTACATTTCAAATCTCATAAAGGAGTATTTAAGAAAAGCATGACTTTCATATACAAAGTCATATGTTTATTTAATTTTCATCATTCACTTTTTTCTTTGAATCCAGAAGCACCCAAAATTTTTAAGTATGACACTTATATCCCCTAATATGGCAGAAGAAGCTGACATTTCAAAATAAGCGTTGAGTATTGCTGGACTGAACTTGGTTTATACTAACAAGAGCTGTTGTTGATAACACTATAGGGTCAGAAAACCAAAAACTGTGCTAAATATTTAATATTCAGAATTAAATGATGGACCAGATTGATGAAACGACAATGAATACAAATTTTTTCATGTATTTTGATAGTTGTAATAATGTTTATACATGTATGCAAGGAGGTGTACTGAGAATCAATGTATTTTCACATTAGATATTGTAGAGTGTCAGAACATTGTAAATAATCTCTATTTTGGTTTTATTTATACAAAGTAGAGTCTTGCTAAGCATCAGCAAAATCAAAATAGTTGTGCTACCTAGCTGCAGATTTAAGACTGGCATGTTTATAGCTCATGACTTGTTTTATGGGATCAACAAGGAACTGCTTTGTTCTTTTTAACTGGTCACATGAGGCAAAGCCAGCTGTGATGCTAGGTATCACTAATTTATCAAAATTTATAATTTGATTTATGCTTGCATGAAATCTGTGTGTATATTATGTATCACCTGCCGTTTATCATGTCAAATCAACCAGCTGCAATTCTGGCAATATATTTTATTATAACATTATTACTGTATTATTACATAATTATTGTATTATTGCATTATGCAGATTATAATATAATAATACATATATATAATCATAAATAATAATGCAGGCTATAAAAGTATCCTCTTGATAGTAATAATCTCTGACATTTCTGTTCTTATTCTGGCTAAGAAATGGTTGTGTGTGTTAAAACCACAGAACAGTTTTTGTTCAACTGTGTTGTATTTCAGCCTCAAGATTTTGAGCAATGTTGGAAGAAGGGATATTTTAAAATAAAATACATTGGCATGACCAGAACAAATAGGTCCCATCTCTGAAATCCTCTCAATTTGCATTTAGTAAAGAGGTAATTCAGTAGAATGAAGAAGGGGAGACTGGGATTGTTGGAAACAATGATACACAGATCCCTCGACATCTGAAGGATGCTTCCTATAGCAGTCCAAAAGTCCCAAGTGTTACCTCTGCCTTTTGAAAAGTTTCAGACCTTGCAGGGAAATCATCTGTCCAGTATTGGATACTGTTTTAATATGAAGGAGATGAAGCTTGGGGGAGGGAAATTGCAGGAGCTGGGTCAAGCTGGTGAGTATTCAGACAACAATGTTAAATAATTTGTCGGAGAGAAGATGAAGTATGTTATCTGCTGAGCACGCATTTTCAATGTTTGTGTCTTCTCCTGTCACTTGCATATAGTTAATCACTTTGATTATGTTTTCAAAGGGCATTCTTCTAGGGTTTCTAGTACAAGCTGAGGTTTGATGCAACAGTGATACTCAAGAAAGCTGATATAATATATCGAGGAACAAAGGCTGCCATGAATACGATGGTATGTAGAAGAGGTTTATAGATTCAGGAAAGAAGATCAAAACCATCCATGCTGGTAAGTAACTGTCAAAGGCAGAGAATTATCACAAAAGGAAAACATTTCTTCTAAATCAGGTATTTCAGCCTCAACACTGAACAACACTAGTTCTTGATATGGGGAGCATGTAACTGTGGGAAGAAAGTCGTCTGCTCTCCCACCACCTAAATTTGCTGAAGTCCAGGATGCTCAGTGTAGCTATGGCCATCATTTCCAAAAGTTTAGGGAAGGACCAATTAAGTCAGTGGTAACTGCTGCGGGAGGGCCATCCTATCCAGCATCCCTTCTCACTGTCAAAGTGACAAGACTGTGCAATGCTTTTCCATCTAAACTACCCTTTTCTTTAAGTCAGTATGTCATCCATCTTATGGCTGTCAGGTTCTTGAGCAGCAAAATGTCAGTGTCTGCTGGGAAGCTCAGAGCTGGCTCTGCCAGCACCTAAATCAGGAATATGCTGGTTATCAGCATTTAGAGCAGATGTTCAATCTCTGGTCTTCAGGGGGTCTCACATAGTGCTCTGCAGCCACCACGCAAATGCCAGAACTTCCAAGAATCAAGTTCTCTGATGAAAACAGCTTCCAAAATTGACTAGAAATGCAATCCACTTCCCGTGGATGAGTGCTAAATAAGAAAAAAAAAAAAAAGTACTAGAAAACAAAGAAATGGAAACAAATCTATAAGCTATAGGGCACATATTCATAAAATCAAAAACTTTTAATGTCAGAATGTGTTAGGGGAGAACCTTGCACTCCTTGACTTTTGTTCTGACATTTTACACTAGGATGAACACAAAACATTCATAGTTGGTTTTTTTTCTTACCTGATATGGAAAGTGCTTTCAGAAACAAGCAAAACACACAGTATTTCTCTAGCTGGTGTGCAAATAACCTTTTTGAAACTGTAATAGTCTTGGCGTTTTTTTGAATTATAAAACCATATTCAGACTGGATGAAAAATGATCAGCTCCAAAAGAACAAAGTTTGAAAGCCTCAGGCTGCATTCACAGAACTTTTCAAATACGTAGCAGAATGACAAATTTGCAAAACAACAAATGTACCAAACTACACCTTAACAATGAACAGCATTTTGTCCTGTGCTTTGCCCAATATCACCTCTCACACTGAAAAATTTCTACTTGAATAATACATTGGGAGAACAAATTCCATTGCTCCTCAGATGCGCTAGTTAACATTTCTTTCATTATTTAACCAGCTACGCAGATTTTATTTGTCAAATCTTACAATAGCAATCTATTATGCTTTTCAAGTAATGATCAGTCACTTCTAATTACTACATGAGCCCACTGTGGGACTTCCCCAAAATTAGATCGCATTTTCTGTGGATTATTTCACATGGATGTGGCTTTGTGAATGTCACACATGCAGTATTCAGAACCAAAAAGAACCAAAGTCAGAGTGCTAATGAACTTGGTATCCATGAGGCAAATTTTAATAAGAAACTAACGTCATCTCTCCTTAAAGAGAACTAGTAGGAATACTTTTGATTTTTAGCTAGTGTTTTAGAGTGAGTGTGTGGAGGGGGAAGGCAGAGCTTCATTGAGAAAATATAAGAGTCTGTCTCAGAATGTTGTGTATTTTTCTTCCCAGATGTTTGAAGAAAGGGAAACACACCTATCTGAGTGTTTAGGCAGAGAAATTATAGGAAACATAATTTAGAGAGACATTTAAAGGGGAATATATCACCAACAGAAAATCTGAAAGGATCACTGAAAAGAAGAAATAAAGAACAAATCCAGATACTCTAGTTATTATTTCACTAAAGAGCTGACAGGAGTCTCACAGCAAAAGCAGAGGGCGGTCTTGATTGTTCATGGGTTTTTCTTCTTTCCAGTCATCAGAGAGAGTAATTTGTGATAGTGACATTCTTTACAGGACTAGGCAGCAAGGGCCCACTCACTCTTTTGTTAATTGACATGTACTGAAATGATTTTTCCAATAAGTGGTCTTTTGCACTGTAATTCATTCTGAGAGGTTGTTTGGAACTAGTTTGTTTGAGTTCAAGCTACTGCAGAAGGAGTTGAGAAGGAGCATGGGAAGACTGTTCCCTCGATGCACTTGGAATCAGTAGGAAATGTCACACAAACAGATGAGCACTTCCAAAAAGCAAAAGTCATACAGGAAATTGGTTTTTATTGTACAATATCCTATGGAGTTCCCTCCTAGGTTTGTTTTGTGAAGACTTGCCTGAACATGCAAAGTTTTCATTCTTGTTGTTATGGAGATGAATATTTGCTTTCCAGAATCGCTGCTGCTGTTTCCAGCCCTGGAATGGTTCAGAGACACCAATCTGTAAGGTGCCATGCGGTGTCCCTGACCCCACACTGGGTGGTGTGACTTTATTTCAAACTTCAAAAATTATATATTACATATCCGTGCTCCTAGTCAGTCAGGACTAGGCTTCTTTGTGAGATGGTTAAGTCAGCTGATCTCCAAAGGCCATTGTTTCCTTTCCTTCATCTTTTATTTTGCCAATACCTAGCGGCAGCAATTTAAACGCCCAACAACCTGGGCAGAGGAGTTTAGCTCCACTGCCGCTCAGCTCTAGAATGCCTTTGGGAGTATGTGAATGCCCTCCCACCTTAACCCTTCCCAGTTTTGTCCCACACAGAGCTGTCTGGGTCTGGAGAGCCTCACACACAGTATTTATGCCTTACTGCCTGGCAAGACCCAGAGAGAGAGGGAAGGCAGAGCCAGTGCCTGCTGCCTGCCGCCTCCTTTTTTAAGTCTCCTGGCAGAGAAGAGTAATGGGAAAATTGCCACTGTGTTTTGGGGCTGAAACCCTGCCTGGCCTTATGACAGCTTATCAAAGGAAGGGTTTGCAGGTTCTCTTTGGTCTTTTGTCCCACAATGTGCTTTCCATTAGGATTTGTCAGGATGTGACGCTTTAATTTTTCAGTACATTAATTTTCCTAGTGGTTCAATAGAAGTGAAACATAAATAATACAAAGAGTTTGTGGGGAAAAATGCATTAAAGGGTCTAGATGCAATAGTGCTGATCAGCAAAGACACAGAGATCCAAATACGGTAAATAATGTATTAGATTAATATGAGATTAATTTCCTTTTTTTTCTATCAAAGTTATTATTGTACAGACCTGAATAGGTAACTACAATGACACTGGAATCTATGGAGCAGACTTCTGAAGCAGCACAGGTTAAAGTGCTCAAAGAGAAGCCTGGAAAATTTTACACAGAAGATGTAACACCTCACTGACCAATTTCTGCTAGCCTTATTCAGGATACACGTGTTTGTCCCTACAAGTGGTCTTACTGCAACAGATGACTGTGGAATAACATTCCATTTGTGTGTCCATTCAGAAGAAACTATTTAAAAAGGAATGAAAAAGGGTCGTAAAGGCACCAGTCTTGAAGATAGACAAGAGCTTGATATGCACTTAGAAATGTTGACATCCTGGGAAACATTTACTTCTTTTCTCCTCCTGCATGTATAAATGCAAGGCAGCATGGGAGAGCTGCTGGTACCTCTCTTCCTTAGCTGAGGTTCACTGCTTAAGCTATTTCCACCATGCAACACAATTACAAACTGTACAACCACTACCGAGCTACTTGATCTTCTTTCTGTGTCACTTGGGGACTAAGTTGTTAGCTATTAAAGACTTACTGACATCCATTAAAGACATGAGAAGGATCTCAGCTGGAACATATTTAAAGCCATGAAGATTATCCATGTTTGTGAAGCTTGAGATAAACTACCTTCAGTGGTTTTAAAAGAGATCAAAGCTCCCAGCTATTTCTGCTCCTAGGAACACACTTGCCTTTAGTTAAAAATGGGTCTCATACATGAGAGATGCATAGAGGCTGCTTTTTAAATCTCTCCTAAAAACACTGAGGAAGAACCAAACCAAATAATCAGAATTTTTCTGGATAACCATCAGATATCTAATAGCAGCTCAGCTGTGTGCTGCAGTTACTAGTTAGACCATATCTTAGAAGTGAATACTTTATCCTAGGGCACAAGTAAACCCATTAGCTCCTGAAGAGAAAATAAACAGCTGGACTCCAAATTCTTGTTTCCTTGGAGCAAAGACCAGCAATTTAAAAAAAGGCATTTTATTATTCTTCACATATGCCAGAGGTGTTTAAAAATATCTTTTTTATCCTCACATGAATTCTAGCTCTGAGAAATTTGATGAAACATTAAAAAAATGGCATAAGATATAAAGCAAGAGGAGGATAGTTCTGTGCTTCACCTTTGGGGAAGAAAATAGGTCAAAGAGAAGCTGTTGGGCTTGGGTGTGAAGTCTGAATGATGATGGATGACTGTTAACCAACAAATCTCCCCTTAATTCAGGACCAGGAAGACAGAGGCAGAAGTTTTGTGAGAAGGAAGGCAAAAAACAACCTTGGTCCCATGTCTAAGCTTTTATTAGTTTTCTAGCAGTTACTAGCCAAACATCCCGTGCAACCTACTCCAGGGCTTCTAGCTAAGGACTTTTGGCTTCTATTCCACTGAAGTTGTGAATTTTTTCTCACAACCCTGAGAGTTCTCACTGTAAAAACTAATCAGACTACATCTGCTAAATAATCTGTGTACAAGTATACACGTGTTTAAAAATATGGTGGCTGGTATGTATGCTACAGCTCAGCTTTCTATTGGATTTATTCTCAGCAGATATATGGAACAGATGAAAGAGCATGGGATGTGGTCCAGCTCACTTTTAGCTGCTGGAAAGATCCACGTTGATTTCCATGAGCTGCAGGTGAGTCTAACAGAATTTCAGGGCTTGTTTATACACTGTAATCAGCTACTGAGAAAAATTACCTTTCATGGTCAGTTTTGATGCTTAGCCTGCCCCTTGCCCTCTTCATAAATTATTCCTGTTCTGGTACATTTTCAAGGAAATATTCACCATGCATCACTGTAGTGTCCACCATATGCCTTCCGAGAGAGACTTCCACAAAATGTGTGTTAGCATGGCTTGGCAAGTTGCATTTTGGACTTGAAGAAAAGTCTTTCTTTTTCTTTCTTTCTTTCTTTTTTTCTTTTTTTTTTTTTTTTTTTTTTTTTTAAATTTGATTTTGGTGGGATTTTTTTGTCTCCTTTGCTGGATAAATGTTCAGGTATAGGTCACCCACATGAAAACACAATCATAGGAATAGAGCTATTGTCAACAAGTTGCATATATTCCGGTCAAGGTAGTAGTAATAATGCCTGTGCGCTGTTTTAATGTATGAAAGCAGGGTGGGATTTTTTTTTTCCCCAAGACTGGCAATGCATTTTTATGAGATAAATGCTTATTTGAAAAGATCCTTTCATATTTTTTAACTCTAGACATTTTTAGAGACACTTGTGCCTGGCTGCCAGATTTCCAGAGGTAAAATGATACATCAAATTCAAAGTGATAGGAGAAGAGCAGTTAAAGCAATTTACTACATTAATTTTTATTTCAATTATATGGAAATGTAATCCAACCTGGGAAATATGTGAAATTGCTCAGGGTCGCAGAATAACCCACTTCATGTGCTCATAAGGATGTTACAAGTTACAACAAGTTAAATATCCCTCTACTGTCCAATCTTTGCATACATTTCACTCATAATTACTCTGTTTCTGATTCAAGTAGCACTAGACAAGCCATGATATAGTTCCATCTAGGAAAAAAATCCCTCTTTTTTTATGAGACTTTCTTTCACTATAGTCTTTTATTATTGCTTTGGCTCACTCAGTGCTCTCAAAAGTCAGAATAATAGATTTCTTTGGAGAAGATTTTCCTGAGGGTAATACTTTGCCTTTGCTATTTAAAAACTATAAAATGCCTGCCCAGAAACAATACAATCAATAAAAAAGACACTGAACTGGGGATGGATAATAGTATTTTCAGTCTAGAAAGAAATATAAACAAAATAGCCCTACATTCCATGGCATGCACATTTGTGCCTGCGGATGTCTGTGGTATTGGGTGCTGGCTGAAACTGGTTGCTTTTTTCCCCCAAAACCAGATTTTGCTCTATTCTCTTTGTAGTTTTGTCTCTTGTCATGCTCCATCCCTGAGATCCAGCAGAGCAGTTGAACTCCTGCCCATCAGCTTTATTGCAGAAGAATGAATGTGTGGGTTAGTAGGATGTGTCACTACATTACTTTAGTTGCCTCAGGTATTTTTACAATGAGGTTTTCTTTATGATGTATAAAACCAGAACTTTGTAGGAGCAAATGAGCTATGAATGTGCTTGGAAATGAAAGATTTTGTGAATGGGTCAAGAAAGTTGGAAATGAAAATGAGAAAAGTGTCAAGACAGATGTTTTGTGTAGACTTTGATTGTCCAAAAATAAAGTAAAATTATTGATCTCATTCTTTCATGCAAGCAAATACACCATGGTATGTTCTAAATAGGTAAGAATCTATATTCCTCAGTGTGGGAAAACAGAAACAAAAAGTGTTGCTGTGAAGGTATGAAATGGATTGTGACCTGACGGGACAGTTTTGAGGAAGGAGCCTGGTGTTTGGTGTGTGAGGATGCACAGCTACAGACCAGAGACTGACAGGACAAACGGGACTTTATCACTGAAATCACAACAGAAGCGTTTGAGGGGTACAAATGACATTTATCCCTCATATGTCTGCCACTCAAGCCTTTAGAAAGATCACACCAGTACAGGAAAGGGAGAAACAAATGGGATTTTTCTGCCCAAATATATGTTTTGACATGAGGTTTTTTAAAGAAAAGCAACAACCCAGTGAGGTACAGAGCTGTGGCAGAGTTCAGAGTCACAAGAACCATTTAACAGCTGGAAGCACAGGAATCTATTTGAGGAAGCATGGCCTGCTTAGTTACTAAGCTGTTATGTATATTTTCATTGCTTTCAGCTGATTCTCCCACATTTCTAATAGGTTTGCTTTACATCTGAGCCTCCAACCTCACTTCTTTGTTTTGTGATTCAGTGAGAGATATATTTGGGGAAGGACAGAAAACCAGGTTCTGGGGAGTCAGCCTCAATCCCGAGAGTTTTAATAACATATGGCAACACAATATGACAAAACTGTATGCATGATGCTTTCGTGGTGCTGGGAGTAGTTTGTGGGGGAGATGCACAGCAAACAGATCTTTCAGAGGTGGAGGTAACAAGTCATACATCAGGAGTGTCCATGTCCAGAATTTGTAAACTTTTTCTCAAAGCATCACCACGAGAAAAACAAACAAAGGACAGGTGAGATGGGGCTTTGAGCGACCTGGTCTGGTGAAAGTGTCCCTACCCATGTCAGAGGGGTTAAATGAGATGATCTTCAAGGTCCCGCTCAAAACAAACCAGTCTTTGATTCTAAATCTGTATTCCTTACCCAGCATTTGAGATTCTGGGTAGCAGAAGTTAGTTATTTCACCTGATTGTGAGTCATAAACCTTAGCTATAAATTGAGGTGAATGATGAAACCCAGGAAAAAGTGACTTCAGACTGAGTGTGACAAAAATCAAGTCTCTCCACAATATCTAAAACACACTGAAGCTTAAAAAAGATAATCCAAAAATGATCAGATAAGCGATGCGCTTCTGGCAACCTCTAATCAAAAAAGGTAGCATTAGCAAAAAGCAGGAAGAAAAAAGACCAAACTTCAAGCACAGCTTGAGAAATTGTCTCCTAGACATCTCCTAGTCATACTGTCTCTAGAAGGTGCCCAAGAGGATTGTCTTTTACCCTATATTTAGGGAAAATTTATATTGCTTATCATAGATATAGAGGCACATTAGAGCAGGCTGAATTCAAAATGACATTTTATTTTGTGAGTATTTTGAAAGGCAATTATTAAATATGATATCCACAAGACAGATATTACACATGAGCCTGATTTCCAGCCTTGATAGTAAGATGCAGTTTATCTCCAAGAACTAAGATCACGGATAAGCACAGTATGTAAGGAAAGCGTCCACAAGTCTTCTGTAGAGAGAAATGCTGCCTGGCTAACCTTTAGGAGTCCCAGGAGGATGCTGGGGGCCCTGGGTTCTTCCCTTCTCTTTCTCTCCCCCAGCAATTTAGCAGCCCTCACACACAGGCAGTGTCCCGATAGATGTCTATGAGCATGGAGACAAAAGGTGATCTGACTGATTTAATATATTTGTCTTCTCCTCAAAAAGCTTTTGAACACATTTTTATTAAGGGTAATTAAAGAAAAAAATTTCCATGAGACTGAATGAAAAAATGTTTTATTGACTGAAGTTTATTAACAGGTAGGAAGCAAAATGTAGGTCTTGAAGATCATCTTCACAGTGATGAAGGATCAGCAATGGGATTCCTGAAGAATCAGTGCTGGAAGTGGATTTATTGAATCACCATTATTGAAACACCATCATTGACCTGGAAAATAAACCAACAATGAAATATCAAAACCTGAGAGGTGCAGAGATCTCTCAAACAATCAAATTCCTTCCAAAGGGCTGCAGAAAATCTCTCTTCATTAAAGCTCGATTCCATCAGTGAAGTATCGGATAAGTTTCAGTGTAGCCCAGCGTAAGGCAAAGGGAAAATTATCTAAACTCTGCTTGTCTGCAGCTGAAGTCACTACTGGTAGTTACAGCTCAGACTCCTGGTGCTCCCTGGGCATATTGTGCAAAAATAGGCCAGAAAAATAGTGGAAATCTTTGGGACAGTATAAGGCAAAAATGGGAAGGACAATAATTTTGCCACTGTATAAAACCTCAAGGCACCCTCTCTTGAGTACTGTGGCCTAAGGACAGGGATTAGTAAGAGAATATGCAGAAAGGACAACTAAAGGGCCTAAAAGGAGTGGGACATCAAAGAGCTATTAAGAGACAATACCTTTCCATGATCATAATGTTCTGGATTGGTGTATCTCATCAGGAGTAAAAAACATAAAACGCCTGCCTTAGGTAATTTAAAGTCCAAGTGACAGCAGCTTTTAATGACATCAGAACCTTTTTCATCACCTTTTAAAGTAGCATTAGGCTTTTTTCTATAATTTTGCCTGACAGTTTAATAAAACTATCCAACAAGAAAGAGTCTATTCTGTATTTCTCCCGACTTACAATAGTAATATTATACCAGATTAAAATCTGAGAGAGAGAGAACACTCATGTTTTATACCCAGGTATCTAATTTTGCTACCAGAGGAGCAAAGAGAAAATTTTCTTGAAAAAATTGTGAAAATACTGTTATCTGTATTTTTCAAAGTGCATTTTATTCTGGCTTTGCAGATTTAGCCAATGCAATGTATAAATAAGTATGGAGTTTGCCAGGGCTGATGTTTCAAATTAGATTCCTAAATATAATAATCAAACAGATGATAAAGCAGCATAAACAGAAATAAGTAATTGGAGAAAGCAAAAATAATTGCTCTGACCAAGAGAAATAAGCCAATGTCCAGGCATGGAGAAATTGTTGCTTGTCAGAATGACAACTGGCAACTTTGCTTGTTTCTGCTTTTTCTGCAGCCAAATTGCCTATCATTTTGGGTTTTACATTTTATTAGGAATTGCAGCCAAGGGCGACATTCAATATTTGGCCCAGTTTTTCTAGACTGTTAAAAAAATGGATCCTTGCCATCAACAGAAACAATAAAACACAAATTTTAACCTGTGGCTCTTGAAGGAACTGTTAGGAGCTAAGATTGCTAAATGTCAGGTACAAGTTCTGGTAATGATTTGCAAAATTATTATGATACACAGAATGGAAAGTCCTTTCCCAAGCAACCTGATGATCATCAATAATTAATGCTTCTTGACATCAGAGAAGCAAATTCAGTTTTATACCTGCCTGAAAAAGACATGTCAGGTGCATGGTAGAGCAAAGATTTAGGTCTATTGCAACACACATACATGCTCATGATTATTTGTGGCCAATGTCATCCCAGAGATGGTTGCAGGGCATTAGGAGGAACTTTTGAAACAAAGGTGAGGTTAGCATAAAAAGAAATAAAGAAAGAGGCATGAAAAGTAGTAGTGGAGGGAGAGAAATTCCAGAGTGGCAGCAGAGCCTTGATGGAGGAACGTCCCCAAGAATATCATCTCTCGCTGTCAGCAGGGGCAGCACGTGGGACCGCTCCACCCCACCCCACCCTGAGTTGTCTGGGGTCATGGGAACTTTCTCACAAGCCAGATTGTGTGGAGCTGCAGTGTCACACATGGGACCAGAGAGGCCACAACAGCCATGGGAGAGAGGGGAAAAATGGGGCAACCCATCCTCCCCAAACTGAGGATGGGAACCTGCCACCACAGCTGCAGTGTGTGCAGCTGTGAGCAGATGGGCTGTGTGCCCACGGCAGTGCGAGCACCTGTGTGAGTATGGGATTAGAGCTTTCTCTGATTGATCCTAGAAAAGTGTTTCAAAGCTGTAGATGTTTATTAGCATCATTTCATAAATTGTAATTCACTGATTGCCAGTTAATTATCATAGAATCTTAGATTGGGTTGGAAGGGAGCTTTAAAGCTCATCTAGTCCAATCCCCCTGCAATGAGCAGGGACATCTTCTCCTAGGTTAGGTTGGTTGGAGCCCTGTCCAACCTGATGTTTCAAGGATGGAGCATCTACCAACTCTCTGGACAACTTGTAAAAAAATAAAATGCTTTAACTGCAGTTTATATGAGCCATCTCAGTCTTGATTGGTTAAACTATGTGGACTGTGCAGATTTTTCCCTGTGCCAAAATGTTGCCAAACAATATAGGCAATCTTTTGAACTCAAAAGGATCAATAAAGGTTTGGGTCACGAATTTAGGTACTTGCTGGCTTCTGGGTCAGTAATTTGTGGAAAAAAGAGATGTGCATAACTCTATTACTGGTGCTTTTGGTGTGTTAGCAGAATGGCACAGAGCAGAAGAGCAAGACAGGAGGAAGTAAGGCATCAACACTGACTTCCTGCTAGTCCCAGCCATGAGAAAAATTAAAGTAACTGAAAACCATGATCTCAGTCCCTGGGACAAGGAGCAGTTAGGATTCATACAGTATGATAGGGGGAAAATTGCATTCTGAATTAGCTAAAGCAAAGAGCACTATGAGAAAACTCATTGTTTGTTCTTTGTGTAGCTATTTGTGTGACAACTGCTGCACTCTAAGAGGGGAGTGAGGAAATTTTAAAAGGAGAGGGTGAAACTTGGCAGCCAAAGGGACATGTGGCTGGCCAGAAAGAAATGTGGACGTGTTCACAGGCAGCTGCTGAGTGCACTGAGGCTGGGAAAGCCTGGCAGGCTGAGATGAAAGGCCACTGCAGGGAAAGAAACAGAACCATTGGAACAAGTCTGGGAAGCCTGAGTGGCAGTTCCTGCTGAGGACTGGGGTCCAGAAATGTGGGGGGGATATATCTGCAAGTCAAGCAAAAATGATGATGATGATGATGATGAAGAGTGCAGTGCAACACCTGTCTAGACACAAAAAAGCCCCAAACCCACAAAACAACCTCACCATCACCACTGTGGGGAAGAGAAAGAGGTGAATTATGTATGGGTCTTCAGAGTGAATATATTATTCATATAAAGTTTACCACCACAGCGGGAAAAATTATTTTGAACTATGATGTCAGGCCACAAAACCAGATTGTTTTGAGGAATAATAAAGGGCTAGGAGACTATGAAGAGCATGAGAGCTATCAAGTTCTCCCAGTGTTTCAGAAGACCTCAATGAAGAAACCCAGATGGGAATTCTTCAGGTCCATCTCCAAAACTTATTAAAATTTATAGGCAAAGGGCAGCAAGTGGGGTTATCATGCTAGAAGGTGTGAAAGTCATTAAATTAGAATTTGGATCAGAACAAAAAGGTATATGATGCCATCAGTACAGCAGTTTGTGATTTGATATGTGATTCTTTAAAGAATCTATCATGCTATATAATACAGGAGCAACTCTGTGTGGAAATGCAGGTATTTATGTCTCAAGTATTTACAGAGCAGGGGCAGGAGGCACTGGATGGACTGCCAAGGAAAGGTAAGTCGCATGCCTTGTCTGAAATTACAAAACAAGACAGGTGTCAGCTGTATGATAGGTCTGGAAAATAAATGCAGGGGGAAAAAAGCAGCCAAGTCTCCAGCAGAGATGTTTAAAACTACTTTTACCACAACACAGATTTAGTCCTCGGTGTCGTTAAGGCCACGATTGTGCCCTTGTCTGTTATCCACATTGAGTACGGGCACAAGAAATTGTGAGGTATGTGGAAATAGAGAGTGGCAGTATACACACACAATGCTAAAATTATTTGGTTAGATTATGTAGAGACAAACAGGACAATTTTTCCCAGTGACATTAACCCATTACAGTTTTGATGGTTGTTGTGAGGTTTTTATTGGAGAAGGCTTTTGTTTTCTTTAATTCTTTCCAGGCATTGAGCCAAACAGTATTGTGATAAAACTGAGAAAAAGAGAAAGACGCCAAACAGGAAGAAACACAGCCCTGCCCCACTATGCAGGTCTGGCCTTAAGCATGCTAAATTTTCCTCTCTGGTCCACTTTCCAATCCAGTCAAGAAACTAAGGTTACGCTGAGTGTGTAGTCTTGATCCAATGCATGCTACACATGCAGGCACAAGCATGTGTGTGTGTGCATTCACATGCTCAACTCAAGCAGCAAAATCACTCCCTTTGGAAATGATGAGAAGCTTTCAAGAATACAGGTGCAGAGAAAATTCCTGCATGGGTTATGCTTAAGGTGATGAGATAATGATTTCTTTTCCCAGGAAATATCTCAGTACCATATTCATCATTTTCCCCCATGATGGTAATAAGAGCGCAGAGGGGTAAAAGTGAGTTTTGTGCCTGGATTTTGCTTTTCTTCACAGGCCTCATGACTAGCCAGTCTGAACTTGGACTATTGCATAAATAAAGAATGTAAAGTTCTTGCTCTGTACATTCAAGCTTATCCTAGCTGTAATGAGATGGAAATGCATTCTTGACTCATGTATTTTATTTATATTGTATTGCCCGTGAAATCCTATCTCTCCATGGGGACTGTCAATCATGCATTTACAATGTGTGATGAAAAGGATACGGTTATTTTGAAGGATTTCTCATAAAAAACACCAGCTACAAAACACCATGGAGAAAAAGATAACATTATAGTTAAATAATGAAGAAAATACAAAAAATTCCTCTCTCAGTATATCAAGGTCAGCTGAAATAAGTACTGTGAATTTAAGTTTCTAAGTAGATTTTCAGTTCAGGGCCTTTGTCCACCAGTTCCTTAAATGGTTTTCTTGTACAGAAGCCAAGGTTTGCCCTTGGTTTTGGGGTTTTTTGAGTGCATAACATTATAATTAGTTCTTAAACTTTTTCTGTGTGCTACTGGTTGACTATCAAAATTTTGACTTATAGACTGAGCAGGGAAAGCATATGTGTCAATAGTTTATCCAGGGTTGCAAACCTGATAGAAGTAGGTTCATTGCCACTGTACAGCTCCAAGATACATTTCCAAGACATCCAACAGCACAGTGTTCAAGGTGTTGGGTTGACCCTGGCTGGATTCCATATGTCCAGCAAAACCATTCTGTCACTTCCCTCCTCAGCTGGGCAGGAGAGAGAAAGTATAAAAAAAGGCTCATGGGGCAAGGTCAGGGCAGGGAGAGATCTCTCACCAGGGACCATCATGGGAAAAACTAACTTGACTGGTTGAAATCAGTTAAAATTAAATTATCAAATCAGAGTAAGGAAACAAATCTTAAAAGCATCTTCTTCCTACCCCTCCCTTCTTCCTCAAATTCACTCCTGCCAATTTTCTCTCCCTCCTCATCACCAGCTGTGCAGGGCGGGGTGGGAATGGGGTCTGTGGTCAGTTCATGATACATCATCTCTGCAGCTCCTTCCTCATCAGAGGAAGGACTCCTCAAACTCTTACCCTGCTCCAGCATAGGCTCCCTCCCATGGGAGAAAGTCCTCCACAAACTTCTCCAGTGTGAGTGCTTTCCACAAGTTGCAGTTTTTCCCAAACTGCTTCAGTCTGGCTCCCTTCCATGAGGTACTGTCCTTCAGAAACAGGCTGCCCCAGCATGGGTCCCCCTTGAGGTCACAGATCCTGCCACCAAACCTACTCCAACGTGATCTTCTGTCTCTTCAGGGCCACAGGTCCTGCCAGGAACCTGCTCCAGTGGAGGCTTTCCATGGGTCATGGCCTCCTTCAGGCATCCACCTACCCCATGGGCTGCAGACAGGATCCTGCTCCACCATGGACCTCCAGGAGCTGTGGGAGCACAGTTGCCTCACCATGGCCTTCATCATGTGCTGCAGGGGAATCTCTGTTTCAGTGCCTGGAGCACCACTTTGCCCTCCTTCTGTGCCGCAGGACATTTTTTCTCAAATATCCTCGCTCCTTTCTGTGACTGCTGCTACCTCACAAATTTCCCACTTCTTAAATATGCTATCCCAGAGGCACCACCACTGTCGCTGCTGGGTTCAGCTTTAGGCAGGGGTGAATCCATCCTGGAGTCAGCTTGTATTGGCTCTGTCAGACATGGGGCAAACTTCTGGCAGCTTGTCTCAGAAGCCACTCCTGTAGCCCTTTCCAAGCAAACACAATACACCTGGAAACCTGCAAAGGAAATGTGTTTCTTTAAATGCTTGAAGCCTCAATGTGATTCTGATTTCAAGCCCAGAATATGTAATCTAGTTCAAAATTTATTCGAATTCTACAATTCAACCTATGTCCCCTGCCTTGAGATAATATTGTTTTCACTTTACAGAAATGAAAGGGACATTCCCAAATGGCTGCCAAGGATCTGGATGCTCATATTGACCAATCAGGAATAAATACCTAGTCTTAATTACAAAGTAAAAAGGTACAAGTAATTGTTTCTTGTTTCATATCCTTTTATATTTCCTTGGCTTTAGAATCTGATGTAAAATCCAAAAATAGTTTATACACTGTACTAAAAAAAAAAATCATTAAATGTACGTTTGGCCATCTTTTGATATTTATAAAAGAACAGTTGCATAAAGTGTCCTTTCATTTCATCTAACAGGATTTTGCATGACATATTTTGTTTTGAAACATAATTTTACAACATATTTTTCCTTATGCATAAATCTGGTGGCTTGATTTTTTTATTATGCATGTCTTAATCATCATGAATAATTTTAACTTTTCTTTGAAAACTCTTAAAACCCACTGATCCAATTTCTAAAATGGTTCAAAGAGACAAAGAATCACTGGTTCAAAGAGACAAACAATCACTGGTTCAAGTGACGCTGTGCCAGTTTATTTCAAAAGAGAATCTGGGCAAAAGGAAATTAAGCTTTTTTTTTTTTCCTATGTTGATTTTCTAAATTATCAAAAAGAAGGAGGGAAAGCAATTTTATTAAAATAAAATATCAAAGACTGACCCTTACTTCTTAATAAGACAACAAAATCCTTGCTGTTCAGTGAAGCAGAATTAGCCCCTAAATGGAGCTCTGTATCTGCACTGTTGCTGCTGTGTGTGTTCTCTTGGTCCACCTGTGCACTGCTCAAATGGTCTTTGAATCTCCTGCGGTTTTGTGTCACAGTTCCTGCAGTCTCTCTCCTCGTTAACCCCTAAGAAAAGCCCTTAAAAATAACTGCTTGGATATGCTTACTGAAAAACCTGGTGCTTCAATTGTTTCTTTCTTTGTCTCTTTGTCTTTTCCATTCCAGAAACTGCAACCTGGTCCAGCTGCTCCAAGCTACCCAGAGGGCACAGCTATCCCCAGTGTGGAACTCACCTCCCCAGGCTTCTGTGTCCATCACAGGATGCTACTGGTGACACCTCCCAGGGTAAAACCCATCAGTGCTCACCCTAAAGTGTCAGCTGGCACAGTTAAAAGGATGTGCCGTACCACAAAATACCCCTAAGGAAACGAGGCAGCATTATAATGTATATTAGGGAGGAATACCAACTAAATTGCAAAATCACAAAGAGAACAGGATTCCAAACACTCCATGTTATGCAAACTCCTGAGTATTTTAATTTGTTATTAATGTAAACCCTGTCACTATGATCTCCCTTGCTCCGCTTGTTTTATTCCCTGTGGTTGGGATCACATTATATATGCAACTATATATATATATATATATATATGTGTGTGTATATATATGCACACACATATATGTTCATGCTGCAGGGTACAGGAGGATGGAAAACAAAGCCCAGATCTGCAGGAAGGTAGGATTTTCTGTCAGCTGTGTGTTGTTTTCTCTGGTGGTTCCTGAAACCCAACCAGTTCTAGCTGCCTTTACACTTGGATTAACAAAGTAGGTTTTTTACCCCAGAGGATTTTATTTTCCAGGTCTTTGCCAAAGAAACTTCCAACTTATGTGTGGAAACATCTGCCTGTCCTCTACTCACTGTCAGAATAATTTACAGTCAAGTATAGCAAAATTTTCTCCCAGAACAATAAAAAAAATAAAAACCCTTCCCTAACATGATGCTAATATGGAATCATCACTGTAACCGTCTACAACTTTTCAGTAATTGCTCCGAAGACAGAGCTAAAATTGGTTTGCCTGGGAACGTGTTGCAAAACCTAGCTATGTCTGTCTTTCATTCATTAAGGCATTGAAATATTTCCCCAGAAGACAAGGATTCAGAGATGAACAACTGCTCATTCTACTGAAATAAAGCCCAACATCTGCTTCATTCTAAGGACACTGGTATTTGCATTTGAAATTACAGTTAAATGGAAAGTATGTTATTTTCTGGCATAAAATGTAATTCTAAAGATGTTGCAATTCAGTGTGTATTCTTTTTCTGGATTCTAATTGTGCTTATAAATTATATTCCTATTCTGTATGAAATTGAGAAACTTTTTACAGTATCTAAGTGGTAGTATGTCTCATATTGAGGTGCCATAGGGATGGATCCTTTCCATTCTTCTAAGACACCATTTCTAGAATAATTATTAATTTTAGCTTTTTATCTGTCAGTGTCCTAGTTGTTTGACCATGCAGAAAAGGGGAACAAACATGAAATGGATTGTTTGCCAAGAGTGGGGCCTCTGCCCTTGCTAGCAGCAGGAGTCAAAAAGAGACTCTTCCCCTGCAAGCTTGTTCAAAAAGCTGTGTTTTGAATAGCTGTTCTCATGACTGAAATAAGAAAGAAATGAGAAATGAATGTGAGTTGAAGCCTTTATCTGCTTCGAAATATTTGAAGCACTTCAGCATTTAAATTGTGGGTACTTTAAAGACTGCCTATGAAAATAATTTCTTGTCCTTTGCTGCAAACATGAAAACCTGCTGACTGGTCATTTCTTTGATTGCCAATTGCCTAATTCTGGCATCTGTGAGAAACAATGCATGTTAAGAATCTAAGTTTTAACATATTTTAAAGTTTTCTCCTATACTGTATTAGAACTATATCCTGCCCCCTTGCCTTTCTAAGGTATTAGAACATAAAACTGTCAATGCTGGACTACACGAAAAGATTCAGGCAAACCAATGTCCTCCATCTGACCATAACACATGCTTAGGAAAGAGTATAGGATGCCAGGTCTGTAGAGATAAGGCTAAACCAGTAGATGTGTTTCTTGCTGGAAAATCCCCTGTGGCAAACTTGCTTTCTTTTCTGTAACCATGGGAAAATACTTTTTTTCATTTAGGTCCTGAGGGCTGCAGCACTAAATGGTGTGATTTGTCAGTCTTAATCTCATGAGGACAAGAGAGATTTTCCTTTGCACTGCTGTTGGTGATCAGCGTGCATGACAAATTGTGACTAAAAAGTGTCCTCTAACAACACTTTCCTTAGGGTTTTATTTGCATGTGGCTTATTTCCAGTGAGATGGAGAGGGATAAATAAAAGAATTTCAATTTTAGCAGGTTAAGCAGTTTCCAAGTAATGGCCATTTTATAATGAGAACGTGACACGTAACTGCAGTGGTGGCATTTCTGTTTCTTTAGTGAATGGGTTGACTTTTGTAGAGCTAGAATGATTTACATGGGATGAGGGTCTCAGTGATCATACATTTATTTTTGTACATTAAAGACTTTTTAATATTTATCTAGGGCTATGCCTTCACATGTCATCAAATGAAGCCCTTTGTCCTCCTAAACCCTGGGTAGAAAATAGAAGTTGGTAGCTGGTCTGTCTTGTTGGTTAGAGTTTGTTAGAATTTTTATTTCAACCTCTTACTGTTCTCTTTTTAGTCTCCTTGTATCTATTTACCTTGCCTTACATCTTCATGCCAGGTTTGCTCTCTTTTTATTTTCATGCTGTCTGCTATCCTTTTTTACCACAAGTGATCTTAAATGCACAGGTAATCCAATAATACTTTAGCTTTGAACTTTTGAACCAAAAGCCTTCAAGCTACAGACAAAACATGATTCCTGTTACTTTTCTGTCCAGAGAGAATTGCATAGACAGTCTGTAGCAGGCATGTAACTAGGAATTTTTTATTTTTTAAGTATTTATTGGGTTGTTACGTGGTATAAATTAGCATTTCTCTTCTTTTGTAATTAATTAATCAACTGAATTAATATTTGGCATGCCTGTTACCCTCTTTGTCCTCATTATGGTGAGTCCTGTGGACAATTGAATTAAGTTTGATATGTATCTAACTCATCTCAGTGTACAAATAGAAAAAAATTGCCATATTTCTGTTCCTGACTGGTCATTACTGCTTCTGTATTGCTTTATTTATGACAATTTAAATGTAAAAACCTCAGTCTATCAGATGCTAAGAAAATCTTCGTTTAACCTTTCACATTGCTTTGAGTGGATATGTCAGCCAAAGAGTTTATAACTTTTCCTTTATCGCATGTGACTTTAACCTGTTCATCAGCTCTCACATATCGTTCCTGAAGGATAAAGGGTTGACCTTTGAATGCAATACCATTTTATCATTTTACATCCTTTGGTAGAAGAGGAAAACAGAGGAAAGCTTATCTGTGGCTATGGTTCATCTAACTCTGATGATGCCAGGGAGCTTGGTACCTTATTTTTTAAGGATAGAACTTATGGAATCACAAAGGAATGATAAGTAAAAATCTGTTGCATATGGAAGTCAAGAAAACACAGTTTATCTAAGTCAGATCTGAATTTCATGTATTCAGAGTCTTCTGATTGCACAGGAAATCCTCCAGAGATACGTCTTTGAGCAGCAAAACTCAGAAAGATTTGATGGATATAATTGATTCTGAAAATTATTCCTTCCATTGAGGAAGCAAAACAAAGATTAAATCATCGTATTGTAAATCCATTCACTACAACTGCCCAACAACTTTTCTTCTTTGTCTTTATAGACAGGAGGGCTCAACTTCTTCTCAGGTCTGCAGTCTCTTCCTCTGAGAAGCCTATTCCTTTCTAATGACTAAGCCTTGACTCCAGACTTAAGCACCCTTATCAGGTTAATTTCATTCCATTTTGATCTGTTAATTAATGCTTCTGTCCTGGGATATATTTACTTGAGGTGGTCTGTACTACATCGGAGACTGGTCCTGGTTGATAACAGTGTGGGTCATCCACACCCTTTATTCAAGCGAATCATTTAGGTGAAGAGCACCACTATGTTAAATTCCACAAAGTGATATGAATAACTTTTGTTAGGTTATATTTTCCTCACTCCCATGCAAATGCAGTCACGTTTCTACACAGCGTGCCAAATAAATTATGCTTTGGTTTGGAGCTCTGCATCAGATGTCTCCGTAGTACAGAGTGAAGGAGGAATCAAAACTACGCACATTAATCATTGCCTTGATCTCCACCCCTCTCGGTCTTAATTTTCCTCCTTCAAAATGTTTCTTTTTTTTTTATTATTTTGTTATGTTTGCAGTCTGGCAGGGAGAAATACACCAGGTTTATTCTTTGAGTCCTTTGCTCATTTAAAAACGTGATAGTGGTTTTACAGATTATATTATTATATACAGATTACATGCAGCTCCTGATTCTCTATGGCTTACTACTAGTACCTTTAAAGAGCAGCTCACTTAGCCAGTTCCTGTTTTAATAGGGCAAGGACCTGTATTTATTTTGGCTGCCCTTTCTTTACAATTAAGCTCTTGACAGGGAACTATGGGAATGCATGGACTTTTATGACTCTCAGATTGTGCTGATCCCTTCTCTTATCCTTATTTTTTTAATCTATTGATGGAAAATATTTCATTACAATAAAAATCTACTGTTGGGACAACTTAATCCTGCTGCAATTTTCTTGCAGTTTTCCTGTAGTAACTTAGCTGTTTTAAAAACAAGTAGCCCAAATAATCAGAATAGCACAGTGAGAAGTTTTGCTTTGCAGATGGCCATGGTTTGCATAGTTCTACCAGCCCTTAGAGAAGCTTCTTATCCTGAGACACCAGATAGAAATGCGCGTATTGCTTCCCAAGCAGGAAAATAACTCATCTCCTGAAACCCAAAAAACAAAACAACAACTGAATCTGGACCTGTGGATTTTCCTTATCAAATCAGAAATGCAAGTTTGCTTCCTAGGGTATATGCTCCAAGAGGTCAGTCAAGAAGTGTCTCATTCTGAAAGAACACAATAGGTACAGTGGTGGTGATTGTGGGAGTGAAGGGGAGGGCATCCCCAGGCAGTAGCTGTGCTACCTTCCCTTACTTCTTTTAGACAGACCTGCATTCCTGTTTCTCTTCAGTACGAAAATCAAATTATTTTTAATGCCATTGATCATAGTATTGAAAAGATCCACTTGACTGAGATTTACAAAAGCCTGCTGAGTAACTTTGACAAGGCTTCTTTTGGGGAATGGTGTCCCTGAGCTAGCCAGATGCTTTGCCTTGCCTTCTTGGCAGCTTTTGCGCTCAGTCCCCCAGAGACAAAGAAAGCAGTAGGAGGCAAAGGATCTCCCTCAGGAGCAGAGGACAATATTGCAAGTTTGGAAATACTTGGGAAGGACTGAGGAACACTTACAGCCTGGAAGGTGCCACTTGACTTAGCTCTGCAGCATGCACAATCTATTTGACACAAATACAGAGAAAGGTTGACACTCTTCTATTATGTGGCTGTATTTGAAATCTCTTTGCTCATGTTTAACTTTTAGCTCACTTCTGCTGCTTTAGGGATTTCTGTATACAGAAATCCCATTTCCTTGAAGTAATTCCTGGTGTTTCTTTGGGTGACTGGATAAATAACCAAACAGTAACATTTTAATCCAAATAACTTTTTAATCATTCTCTGCAATTCCCAGAAGGCTGGAATTATGACAAGTCTAAGAAGCGAGCCAGCTATCTGAATTAATTCTGTTTAATATAAAACAGAGAGCAGGGGGATAAAAAAAAAAAAAGAAAAAAGAGAAACTCTGGGTTTATCATAGCTGCCAATAAACTTTCATGCAGGCAGTATTGCTCCAAATCACCCAGTACCTCCAGCAAAATAACTTCATCTAAGAATGATGTTGCTAGATGATCCTACGGAATTGTCAAACTGAGCAAGAAGGAGATAGAAATACAAAACAAAAAAAATAAAGGAAAAAAAACCAAAACAATTTCCCCTGCTGAACTATTAATCATGAAGAAGAGGCCAGTACTTTCCAAATATAAAGGAACACACCACAGTTTTGCAGAAATCACAATTGTGAGTGAACCACTACTCTCAGCAGCTATTTCAAAGCTGCTGTGGGGAAGCGGAAAGTCTGAAAAAGTGTTTATTTGCTAACACAAATTTTTTTTGTCAGAGAATTCCAAAATCACCACCAGGATAAGTGGTGGGGAAAAAATCTTTTTCATATCTTGTGCTTTACGGCACTGGAACAAATTTTCCAAAGCTGTGGATGTCTCATCCCTGGAAGTGTTCAAGGCCAGGCTGGATGGGGCTCTGAAAAACTTGGACTAGTGGAAGGTGTGCCTGCCCATGTCAGGGGAGGTGGAACGAGATGATAACTCCAAAATTCTAAGGAATAGGAGCATAAACTACATCCAGGGGTAGCATAGGAATTTTTGTACTTGGCAATTTTTCCTTGCCATAGCCACAGCAATGTTTTTCAATTAACATCAAGCCAATTGCACACCACGCTGCAGAAAGTTGCTGACAGAGGCCTTTCAGGTTACCCAATGCTCCTGATACAGCTGCGTTACTTGCATATTTTGTGCAACCTTCTGTCCCAATGTTGAAGAGAAAGAAAAAATACTTGGGAGGTAAGCCATCAGAAGTAAATAAAAAGCTATGGGAAGGTAAAAAACCACAACAAATCATGCTTTCTTATGAATAACAGGTATTTATATGCTGAAGTCAACAGAAGAAAGAATTCTCGGAATATGAATGGTGTCACACCGGAGGAAAAGAGAACTGTCAAGGTCTGTTTACCATTCGTGAATACTGAGTGGGTTTAAATGGAGCCAATTCCAGTAACTTGAATTTTTGGATTAAAAAATAAAAGTGACCAAACTGTTCCTGTAATCCTGTAATTCTAAAATAGAAAGGAGAATGCTGCAAAATACATTTCTTCAGAGGAATTTAGGTGAATCTGAAAGCAAACTGCCTTTATTCTACTACATTTTGAGAATAGTCCATTTGTGTTAGGCCTTTTTGGAAGGTAAGGGAGGGGAAAAGTAGCCTAACAGAAGTTTTAGAAGCTATTCGAAAACCTATTTCAGCATGTTAATAGACTAGTGAGGTAAGTTATGCACAGTCTTGAAAAATGTTTTTTACAGCACTCATCCTACCCTTTGCAGCTGATAGACACTTCAGACTCTCTGTGATTCAATTAAATAGAAAGAAGTAAGAATATTTTGGCAGGGAAACTAAATGATATCAACTATGTAAATCATTTGTCAGGAATCTAGCAGCTATTTTCCTGAATTCATGGACAGCCATGGGAAAACTAAAGCTGTGAGAGTTTACAAGCTGCTCACCAATTCACCCATTCCTTTACACAGGAATAATCTGAAACTCTCCAACACCCAGTGGAATGAAAACTCATCCATGCCAATAAACTTTTCACAGGCAGGCTTCAATAATCTGCCTGCAAGATTGCACTTGAGGCTCCCTAAAGAGGGCACTAGAATGTGATAGCAGTGAGCTGTTTTGTCTCTTCAGATTATTTTCTGCTTCTGATGCGTGTGGGGAGCAGTGAGGGAGATCCTAACTCACTCAGGAGAGCAGGCTGTGCCTTCGGGGCTGAAGCGGAGAAGGGAGGGAGAGAAGGAGGGAGGGGGAGGGAGAAGCAAGTGCTGAGGAACTTCCAAAAGCAGGAAGGAGCTCATAACTCAGAATTTGTGCCATTCTCTCCACATCTCCATGTGGATGTCCGTGAAATAGCCAGCCAGTCCATTGTGCCTGTGCACCACAAGGTGAGAGTGCTCCAAGGGATGGCTCCAATGGAGAGCTCCTAGGGCCCAGTGTTCCAAGGGATGGCTCTGGAGTTTTGGCTTTATTTGCTAGGGCTTATCCTGAGTGGGGTTGAAGAACCATTAACTTCCAGCATGGAGTAACTGTTCCATGGAATACAATAAGATGCTTGTACACATCTCAGAGCTTTGGTAACAAGTGGTTTGCCTTAGTCCCTCCAAGTCATCGGTATACCACCCAGGACAATTATTCCAGCCACATAAACAAGATTTCTCCAATCAATACCTACTGAATTCTAAGCACCTTGAATTCAGCTGACACACATAGTGAAAATTGCCTTTAACAATAGTTTCAGAAAACCAGTAGTTAAAGATCAGTATATGTTTATAGAGATAGATATAGATATGGTCTTGATTACATTTAATGACTGTATACAAAGAACAGGTTATTATTTTCCCCTCTGCATAGAACACTTCACATCTGAGTAGGATTCATACCTACCAAAAGATCTCCAATGCTTTCAGCAGTTTAAAGGGGTATTTCAGCTGCATAAAAAATAACAAGTATCTTTGCCATAAATTATTCTCCTATCTTAATGTTGTGTTTTCTTCCTGCACATGGGTTTGACCAAAAATATGCTGAATACTGGTGATTGTCAGCTGATGCACATACCATAAAGATCTTTTGTGATATTTTTATATTTTTCTAATGTATGCCAAGCAACTGGGTACCACAAATATATGATGCACAGAACAGAAATTTAAAGCCACAGTTGTTTTGCAGACTGTTCCTGCAATAAATCTGGGGCTTCCAGGGGCCTAATTGCATATTTTAAATGAAGCATACACTTAAATGTCTTGCCAAGTTAAAACCTTTTTCTGTAAACTCTCTTGCTAGATATTTTTATACATTTTCTAGCATAATGCAAAATAGAGCTCCCACTTGGGTGCTCTGATATACAGTGAATAATTAGAGCTGAATGGAAAATAGAAACACTTTTTCAGGGAAAAATGCCTTCTCCTTGCTTTATTTCAAAATATTCCTAGAAACAGCGACATTAATAAAGTTAACATTTATATTAACAGCAATGTAAAGCAATATATAAAAATGTAAAGCAAATAATAGAAACTATTTTTAATTGCTTTCACCTTAACTAAATTATTGGCTCTGTGAATATTGTTACTAATTTACACAAGATAATACATTAGATAAAGTATATTTACTCAGAGGGAGCAGTGGTGTCAGAATCTGGCCCCACCGGTTTGACATTTTAAATCAATTTGCTGACTGCCTGTAGAGGAAGCGTTTTAAAAGCAGATTTAGAGTAAATAAACCATCAAGAGAATGCTTTGCAATAACTAAAGATTGGTTGCTGAGGTCAACCTTTTTTTTTCCATTATGATGTATGGATCCAGAGAAAGTTTGGAAAAAAAGAGAATAATCCAGTAACATTCTGTTGGATAGGTAAATACTCATTATTTTAGTAAATAATTATGAATGTATTGTGAAGGTGTCTAATTTTCAGCTCTGACATACTATTACCATAAATAAAATATAAAATTTTATGAAATACACATAATAAAACTTTGCAGTTTTTAATCCACTTTTTTTTCTAGCTTGGTTCAAACCCTTCTAAGTAGCATCCAGTGATTAAGATCCAATGATTAAAAGGTGATAGGAGAGAGACACTCTTTTGTAAAACAATAATATTGCATGCTGATAAACAGAGCATATCTCTCAAGCAGCATACAATGAAGCACTTCTGTTTACCAAAGATGCTGAGGCTAAAATTGTGATGTTTCAAACCAACCTTATTTATTTCCTTCCTCCCCTCTCCTTTTTTCCCTCATTTTTTCTCTCTTTGTCACTAACCCCTTCTCTTTTTTGCCTTTTTTCCTCCCTCATTTCTTTCTATGAAAGCTGATTGTCCATGGAGAGGAATTCATAAAGGACATTTAACATTCCACAGTACAATTTCAAATCATACTTGTACAAGTTGACCTTCGCAGATTTTTCAAAGTAGATGGTTTTATACAGCTATGGCAGTAAACCCAGTTCTTACTTTCTTATTAGAAAAATAATTCTGCTTCCAGGTGGATGATCTATCATAGTGGGAAATGAGTAGCTTATCATTACAACGAAGAAACTGGATTTTGGCTGAGAAAATAAACCGCACACCTGTTCTTACTTTCATACTATGAGTGCAAGTTAAAACAGAAGTCTGATAGTGAATATATATTGATATTGAACATAGCTGTGCTTAGCTGACTGAATCTGAAAGGTAGTTACAGCAAAAAGCTTAAAAATAAGAAAGTTACAGCAAGGAAAAAATACAAGAAATTAAATAGAGTTCAGTAGGCAAGAAAACAAAGGATGATGGGCAAGAAACTGGTTGAAAAATGCCAACATCTTATTAGGCACATTGCAATTTTAGAAGACAGGGTTGCCATTAAGGATGGGTGTCAGAGTTTATTTTTTTCATTGTTCTTTTCAGGTGTAAAATGATGTCAAAGAAGATATTGAATGACTGGCTCCAAAATATCTGAGGAACTGAATAGAGTGACCAGATTGTACTTTGTTCTTCCACTCCAATCTTCCCATCCTGCATTTGTATCCATATACTTGCTTTTCTACTGCATTTGCTTTAGATTGCTGTTTCTTTAACTGTGTTTCTTATTTGCCTTCTTTTGCATTGCTTTTTCTACAGCCTTGTTTTCTCTTCTTTCACCTACAATCTGTACATCATCCCTTTTCATACTCTCTAGCACTACATTCAGGAACAGTTGATACAGCATCAATGCAAGTTCCCAAAGCATCCACTACTCACTGTAGTTTACCTTTCTTTTCCCTAAGTTTCTCCTTTTACAGTATTCATTAAGCAACTTAAGCAAATGAAAAAATTGTGAAGTATTGGCAGCTTTCAATGAATTATAATTTTGTGATTTATTTAGCGACAAAAATATTGTTGGTTTCATATTTTTCACAGATGAAAACAGCTAGTATAGAGAGTACATCTTTGTGTGGTTTTATGAACTCAGAAACCTCCAGAGGGCATTGCTAATTTGCACAATGTCCTTGAATGATAGATTTAGCATTTCAATCTCTTATTTAGAGGAAAACTATACAATTAGAAGTAAATGGAGAGTGTCTTGCTTCATAAATTCCTGCGGAAAATCCAACACATTCTTTACCCCAAAAAATACAAAGGGAATAACTCTTTGTCATTGAAATGAGACCTGCAGCTACCACTGCTTTCAGTGGTTCCATGAACCTGGCAGCCCAACAAGTTTCTGCACAATCCCTCCACCACAAACTGCCTTGACAGGGATCGAGAGTGGCAGAAAGGCATGTTTGTTCATTGTGCATTTGGCATCTGTTTTGTGAAAAATTTTACTTTCCTAAATAAGCCTGATTTTCTCCTTCAATATTATTTGTGTCTGTGTCTGTGGGATTTGTTTGGGGACAGATATCTCAAACATACAGATAAGAACTGGGGCCAGAACAGAGGCAGAGAAACCCAACCCATTGTGTCTGATCACCCAGCCCTTCTATAAACCTCTGCCAAGGAAAATTCACCACGCGGCATCATTCGGAATGATGCCAGCAGGAAGAAAAAATCAAATTGCCCTGTTAGCAAGGCATAAAACCTGTTTACTAGTTCTTGTGTGGGGCCAGGATTATCAAGGCTAAAATGATGACAGCGGTTACTGTCTTCAGTAAGTCAAGCCAGCCGACACGAGTCCCATAAACCATTCCGCTTTCCTCCTTCTGCTCTGTAATGATTCAGGAACGCTGCAACAATTATCATTTAGAAAAGCAATGTTGTAGATTGCATGTTTCTGACCACCTAAAATTTTGAGGAAAAGGTGACAGGACAAAGATGTGTACTGAAAGTGTTGAGAGGCAGTAGTGATGGGCCGCAAAGAGGGCTAAAGATATAAGGAAGTCTGGGAATATTCCTGTAGTGTAAGTGAGATTATCTATGTGGGATTTACATATTTATTTATATACTTGCAACCAGACAGATTGTCTTGCACTTGACAGACAATATAAAATTAAAAAAAAACCAGCCCACCTTTTTTGTATGTGTCACTTTCATTTTGTAAGGTTTTTTACTACCTTTCTCCCCTCCAACTCTTTCCAAAGGTTTATTGTCCTCAGTACAGAATTTGTCAAGTTTCATTGTCCGTGTCCCAGAATCATGCTGTGTTGCCTGACAACCTTGTCTATTTTTCAGACACTTGTAAAAAAAGGATATTTTTTCATAGAGAGCAAAACTTGATTCTTCTGTCTGAAAGTAATTTGGGGAGAGGTGAGGGTTATGATCATACTGCAAGGTGAAATGTTTCTTGAGTGTGCCACACAACACGTCTGTCAAATCTGCACCAAATTCTCCTCTTCCTGCTCTGAATTTGAATCAATCTGCGGACTGCCCACAGTACTATTGAAGTAGGGATAATAGATTTGGGATAATTCACAATATTTATCTTCACAGATGTAAAGAACCATTTTGACACATTGATCAGATTTTCCCCCCTGTATAGGAAATTGTCTCTAGCATTGGCTTTTTTACATGACATTTCTTCTGCATTTATAAAAAGTCATCTTTGTAAAGTGAGGAACTTAGCAATCTCCAGCTGTTTTCATCCTCCAGCTGAAATGACTAATAGTCAAACATAAAGGAGTGGAGATACAGGTGCAAATACAAACATGTGTAACCATGTAATATATCCATTCTTTACAAGACCAGTGCTGAAGATACCTCAGTGACTTAGATTACTTCCATATTTAAAGATAAGTCACTTATTTAAAGGTGTTTCATATTCATTAATTCTTAATGTTCTTTCAGAGCTATGCACAGTTATACTACTTGGCAAAATCATGGTCCACTCATTATCCAGAGATTTTGATACAAATTTTAACATACTCTTCATTTTATCCATGGAGCCAAAAGCATCTAACATTACAAGTGAATGAATAAATGAAATCATTCCAATCTCAGTTTAAAAAAATTAAGAAAACAAAACCACAAACAAACTAAACACAAAGCCAGCCAAACAAAACCTTGTCTGAACATGTCTGAGATAATTTTTGACCCTGAGAGGTAGCACAGGCAGGATAGAAAGCAGTATAGGATAAGAAAACAACTTCAGGCTACCTTATATTGTCCTAATTTATCTGTCTCCTCCTTTGGATCCCTCTGATCAGCATCTCATCACAAAAAAACCTTGAAATTATAGCATGCCATAAATCATTTTGTGTTTTATCATAGTCGTAGAACCATAGAATGGCCTGGGCTGGAAGGGACCTTAAAGATCATTCAGTTCTAACCTCCCTGCCATGGGCAGGGACACCTTCCACTAGACCAGGATACTTAGAGCCCCATCCAAACCAGCCTGGAAAACTTCCAGGCCTGAGGAACTTGTTACATTAGGTTTGCCTCCAGAGAGTTTATCAAATAGAATACCTCATATACAAAAACTAAGTTAAGTCACAGGGAGAAAATAAAGATACATAATAGCCCTTTAAGTCAATAAAGCTAAAATGTGACAAGAAAAAAGCCCTGGATGCTAAAATAGGAAAGTGGGTTAACAGATCCAAAGCAGCACAGGACAGGGTAGGTAAATTTGAGCCAAGGAGCATAATCAAAAAGTAGCTAGATGAAGTCTTACAACTTGTATTATATGAGTTAAGATCAAAGTTCTACTAGTTCCTTCTGACTTTATGAATTACTGAACGTGGATTTAAATTCAAGATTTGTAAGTAAAAATAATATTTTTCAACTGTCTATACTTCCAAGGCTATGAATAAGCTTTAAAACCAGCAGTGTTTATTGGACATATTTTACAGAGAAGAAAACTAAAGTTCAGTGAATGAGCAGATGTGGTCAAGACCATGTGAGTAACATTGACAAAAATATGACAAAACTCTAAAACGTATGCCTTGGCCACTAGCAAAAATCAGAAGTTTATAGGAAGCAAGACAACACCACTCAAACTCTGTGATAAATTTTATAAACACCAAGATTAAGCTGTGCAAGATATGTTATTTACCTGCACAAAATAGATGACACTTTTATCTAGGACTGATCTTTGTTTTAGAAAGTACACATATATATATACACGTACTTTTATGGTGATATGTAATATACAAGAATATAAGAGGACTGCTCGTTTGGGCAACTTGAAATAGAATGCTTTGTTTCATAACATAATAGTAGTTAAGTAGTCACTCCATTCTACTGCAAATGAAAAACTCCTAAAAGATTTTTTTCAGTAATTTCTCCTGAGATGCTTGTTCATCATTAGGGCAGTAAGTGAGATGCCTTTTAGAGGGCTGGTGTTCCTTTTCTTCACAGCTTGTTGACTAGGAACATTTGAAATACACTAATCCTGAAGTGATAATGCATCGTGTTTACCTTGTGTCCTCTTTTTTCTTTCAATACTGGACATTCAATATTTGAAGTTCATCGTCAGGTCCCTTCTCTATGAAATTATAAACAGTTTTAAAGAAGTCATACTTTTGCCTTGATTACACATCTGCACATCCCTTATATGAGAGGCAATGATAATTGGTATGATGAAAATGCACTTAAATGGTTTATACTGACTTTAAAGAAAAACTACACTAGATAAACCCAGCAAAAGACTTTCAGTCCTATTATAGTAACAAAATTACAGTCTGGGCTAGAGTTAGCTAAACTCTGACAATACTTCTGCATACTGTTGCCATCCTACTCCCAAGACACATATACATCATATAAAAGAGGCTAAGTGGAGTAAGCAAAAGTACACAAAAGCCTGAATTATTTTTTTTTTAACAAAGAAATTTATGTTTCATAATTCATTGGTATTTATTGAAGTTCCAGTTCCGCCACTTAAACAGACTGAGTAATATACAGACCAGAGTGTTTACCTATATCTTTCAGTGGTGCTGCTTATTGTGCAAGTTACAACACAGTGGAGGAAGGGTGGCAGAATCAAGAGTGCATAATTTCCTGTAGAAAATTTGTACAATTTCATATTCAATGTCTGATCAGTTCTCCGACTTGACTATCAGTAACTTTCTGCCCTGGTAGAGATATCAGTAGGCACTGTTTTGGTGCTAAGTTTACATTTAATGAGAAATATTGCATATATTGTTCCATATATTGCTCTTGAGAACACAATAACCATGTGAACAATTTATGGTATACTTTGACAGAAGAACGGGGATGAATTGAATTTATTTCCACAGGAAATACTTTTGCAATCCCAGTTCTCACTCAGAAAATAAAACCACATTGCTGAGCACCTGGGGAAATCACCTAAAATGCACATATATCCTGCAGTCTAGAATGACAGTCACAGTTGCCAAGTAACTACTTTCTTGAAATATAAGAGATCTGATTATGGTCACTTTTCTTAGTGAATAACTGGAAAGAAATGGAGGAATGTCTTTCCTAGAGGTTCATTGTAAATACAGCATGCTGAATATTCTTTTTCCTTTTTTTTCCCTCAGATCACTGTGGGCTAGGGAGAGCTGTAAAAACAGCTTAAGAGGTATTGCACCCATTTCAGTATATTTAGAGTCAAAATACACTGTTCTTTGGACCCCTAACTACAAGATTTCATTTCCTACCTATTACCTCCTTGCTCTGAATGAGTGATGAATGAGGGAGGTTAGAAGCAGCCAGAAAAGGAATTTCCATCCCACATAATATTGAAATTCCAAGCAATGTTTCAAAAAATTGCCAAGAAATAGAATTTTCCATTAAGATAAAGGGTTTTGTTCCCATATTGATTTTTCTGCTGTGCTACACAGGAATGTTAATGATAGAAAGATATGTTTTAAAAGGAAAAACTAAATCAGAGAGTAATGGGAGAAGTAATTTTTTTCTTGCCTTACTATGCTGCCTGTCTGGCCAACATTCACCTTTGTCTAGTATCCATAGGGAAATGTCATCCAGTTTGGGAAGCACTGGTGACATAATATTAAAGAAAAGTCAACAGTAGGATACCACATTAAGCCAATAACCTCTTTCATCACGAAAGTTATGATTTTCTTATCTCCCTCACAAGTCATTTTAGCTGTGCATCCTGTTCTGCTGAGCAGTGCTGTAAAATAATTCCATAAGCAATCACTAATAAGATTACAGCTCTGAAGGGTGTAAAGATAACAAAAGATTGGCAAAGAAAAGTCATAATTTTCTTTATAAAAAGTGTGTAGGGGGTTTTATATATCAAGTAATAAAACAGTGTTTCAAAGGGTGAAGATAAGTCATATCAGATAAGAGTAAAAAAAAACCCAGAATATTTTCTCTTTTATGTTTTTGTTTTTAGGAGATGTAGGAATTGAACATTAATGTCTCCTTTCCATGAGAAGGAATGAATGTTTTCTATATACTCTTGTTTCTTTTTTACAACATGTTACTTCCCTGGAGGTTTACATTAATTTTTTTTCATTTTGCTGTGGCTGGTAGGCACAGTATCTCTCAGAAAATAATGTCAAACTGTTAATTACCATGAGCAGTATTTAAATAAGCTGATCTGATCTGTTATATTTAAATTCCTTACTTCTGAAATGCTAGCTGAACATCAGACTGTTCTATTCTTTAAGTGCCATATGTACCTCCTTAGTTATTTCACTGGGACTGTCATGTCTTGTATTCATGTTTTGTTTGGACAAAACACGTGTGAATGCAGGTATTTACTTTGCAAATATTGCTGTGTCTTTTTTAATGACGTGCAGAACTTGTCTTATCCAGTATGCTCATGATTCTGTCTTTACATCTTATAATTCTGTACAATTTTTTCTTTGTGTGTGCATACTGAGAAGGACAGGAAGACAAGAGAGGAAGATAAAGAGGCAAATAATAAGAGATACGGTCAAAATTTAAAGCTATTTCCAATCATGAATACTTCCTGCGAGAGACATGAACAAGACAAATGTTTTGATTAACATCAAGAATGTTTCACGCAGCATTATTTAAAAAAGCATGCAAGGATGACATTGCATAATAATGAGGTATAATAAAATCATTTGCACAGACATGGAAAAAGTATTATTACCCTTCTTTCTTTAAAATAGTAATCCTGTATTATTTTTCATTGATTTATTATCATGCCCTGAGACAAAACAAAGTAACTTTTTCACAAGAACCTTTAGACAAAGCTGTAAATGAGAGAAAAAAAATTTCAAGGTACAAACTTAAAACTGGTTTTATATTGGAGTACTGAAATAAATAAACTAATCTTAAAATACTATCTTGTTGGGAACTTTAATTTTCATTACTTAAAAATGGAGAAATAAATTTTGTAGTGGCATTAGAAAGGTATTAAAAGGGTGATGGCACCACTTAATTTTCATTATTTTCCTCAGGAAATTGACCAGAAAAATATTTTGAGTAGAAACTGAATATGCTATCCTCAAAGTTCAAGAATGGACGAGCAGACACAGCTTTTTAGCCTCTCTCTTATCCAGAACTACTGCGTTAGCTGCAGCTGGACAGCACCTCCCACACAAAATGCATAAGCTGCAGAGGAGTGTATGCACATCCTTATGAGAGGGCCTCTATCAATAACCCCATCTCTCCCTGTGTCTCTTCCATTATCAAATACTTATATAGGAGTCTGTGAATTAACTGGTCATTGAAAGAACAGAACTGAAATGTCAATTTGTTCTCTCCAAAAATTACATAGTTGTCAGTTTTATGTGCTCCTAGCATTGGCACAATGCAGCTCACTAATGTGGAATAGCAACTTAGTTTTCCCCAGCCTCTTTTGGAATCTTGGTATTGTTGGTTTGGTTTGTTGTGTGTTTTTTCCCAATTGTCCCTACTTTGAAAAACCAAAGAAAATTGTGTAAAAAGAGTAAGAAAAATTATTCTAGGGCTGGAGAAAATGTTACACAGTGAGAAGTCTACTTAGTTTAACAAAAAAGAAAATTATACTCCATTAATACTAACTCACTGACTTCAGCTCAACAGTAATTGAATGAAATATAACAACTGATTGACTTCATACCAAAGGGACAAGGGACACCACATTCCCTGTTGGTTCCAAGAAGTCAGGATTATTTCATGACAGATTATTTTCTTATACCTGCCACGGTGAGAGTATCCTTTGCAATATATTTCCTGATACAAACATGTAAGTGTAGCTGAAATTTCCCATCTACATATCACTTAGATTTCATTCACTGTGAATCTCGTACCGTTACCCATCAGATCATTTTCCCAGTTGTAGCATGCATATGCCATGTACTCTCAACATTTTCTTCTGTGATTCTCTACTTGACTGTGCACCTTATAATCCATTGAATCCATCCATCCGACCATCCATCCATCCATCCGTCCATCCATCCATCCGTCCATCCATGCAATCCGTTATGATCATCAGCATATTTGTGTTTCTGCTGAGTGTAATCCAAGAACTGATGGGGTGATCACTTCACTGTGGCCAAAATGCTGGCCATTTCTTTCACAACTAATGCTGTGTTGGGACTCCCACTATGTAAGACATAATATTAAATAAATGTCTAAAACACAGAGAAGCTGGGCAGAATTCAGCACTTAATGTTACAAGAGTGTCTCCTGCTTTAAAGATTAGTAGCAGTACCACAGTATTGCTTGTGAAAACATCACCAGCAAGAAAAAATCTGATCATGTGTGAGACTGAAGTGCTGAGGGAAGATCAAGAATATAATATAACATTCTTCTGTACTCATTGTGTTTGTGCTAATAATGGAAAGGAGTAGTAAACCTCTGGAAAAAAACCCCAAGTTTCTATGCCAGTTATTTCCAAATTAGACTCTATGAAGTGTCACTATAGTGAGCAAGGTGCTCCCTTCTCAAATAAATAGTCCTTATAAGTCTATATGCTTTCTGTATAATGTGGAGATGCAACTTTCAGACACACTCAAGCTGTGTCTGCCCTGGTCAGAGCTCGCTCGCTGTGTTATTTGGTATGATCATATTTTAACATGCAAAATTAATGAGGAAAAGAAAGAAATCAAGTTTCTTATTCAACTAAATTTATTTCAAACCATATTTAAATTACAACAGTCCTCAGAATTTGAGAATTTAAGAGCTAAAATTATGCCACCATTATGGCATGACTACTAGCTACAATAGGTGAGCTAAGGAGTTTATGGTTTCCATCACTGAGGAATCTTAAGATCAAACAAACCAGAACCTTTCTGGAACGCTGCAAATATCTTCGAGTGTTTTGCTCTTTCCTGGTTATTTGGAGAACCTAGTGGGACTAGCTTCAATATCTGCTAAGTCTTAAGTGCTCTGTGATCCTCCTCATTGCGAAATTTATCTTTTTAGTTTTGTTTCTCTTTTTCTTTTATCTCAACTCATGTTTTTTTATAAATGTTTTCATTTGTAAAACACTGTATAGTTTAAAAAATTTACTTGCTCTTTGAAAAAGTACTACAAAATAGGTCTAATCATCTTGTATGACTTGGATTATAATCCAGGTGTGCACAAGGAAATAATATGAGCCAAAACACTCATTGTCTTCTAAGAAATCAGTGAAAAGGTGGGGAAGAGAAACCAGCTGTTAAGATTATCTGTGCTGGAGCTGTTTGAGCATCCAGAACTCTAGGATAAGCAGCAGAATAAAAGGAATGGAACAAACTTGTTGGAGTTAGTTGTGCAGTGGGTGAAAGAGGCCCACATGTCAAAATGCCCTGATATGGCATTCTGGGCACTCATTCTCAAACATTCTATTCTTTATGACCTGTACTTTGAAAAAACCTGGAAGTGCTGAACACTGTGAGACATCCTGCTCCAAAGTAAGTTTACTAGAGTGTAAACAAAACACCTGATGAAGTAAATTCCATTGAACAGATAACATTTATCTATAGATAATTTTCTTAGAAAATTGGAATTGAAAGCTGGTTTTTATTTTCAGTTTGCTACTGTAGACTTTCTAAAATAGATATTTCCTTTATAAGTCTTTCTACTTCCCATTGTTTAAATAAAATATAATTGTCTTATTTTAGAAATAATCCAATTATGGAAACTGTCAGAGTATGGAAATGCAAATGAAACAGTGGCCAGAAATTTAATTTTTCCCCTCAAGAGCATAGCAACTTCTTTTGTGGGTAGGTCATGTTTCAAATTAGCTCACTACTAATACTTTTAAAATTACAGGCTTCATCGTGGGGATGCTACTGTTCAGCTTTTAAGCATAAATTCATGTAAATTCCAAGATCACATCCAGTAAGTACTTGATTCTCATTCACAGTAGTCTTGAATACATAAAAATTGGAAATCTGAATGTTGCCATTTGTCTTTTCATGGTAAATTCGCTATGTTCTGCAACTGTGTTTTGAAGTGTGACCTGTTTAAATAAATACATAGTCTCATTGAGTTTGATATGATTTTGTCATTGTAGTTGGACAGAAATATTCCTAACTCCTGTATCTTGGAGACTGAGGTAAAAATGTAGATTACATATACCAAGTCTAGGAACTTGATAGTGTCTGATTTTGTAGCTACAGACATTTGGTCTTTAAAATACGACATACATGCTTCATCTGAAAAATGCATGCAATATATAATAACTTCTATGTCTAATTCAATGAGAGAGAGAGAGATGATATCTCTGATAGGAAGAAAACCCCACAGGTTATCTTGTTTACATAAAGTGCAGTAGCTATTACTGCAGCAAATAAAAGATACCTTTGTCATATTTATAAATGTTGATGTGCTTACAATGATTTCATTATAATAGGTTGTTAAATTAGGCCCAAAAAGGCCATTCAAACTTTGGACTGGTTTGGGCATGTCAGAAAAATTGGTCTCTAAAGGTCATAATTATGCAGATTTTCAATAAATTTATATGACTTCTTTTAACTTCACTCAAAAACTACATGTTTAACACAGGAAAAAAATAATTCTTAAAGCCAAGGAAACAAATAATCATTCTGAATCTATGAAAATCATTAGAATGAGGGATGATTATCTTTTATGTAGCAATTCACTCACTTCAGCTTATAGCCTGTGGTTATCACAGAGTAAGTTAGAATTTGAAAATGATTTTATTAGACTCTTCATGTATTGTCAAATTGACATAAGTGCATTGTTCTTTGGAATTCACTCTTTCTTTCATTTTTAGAATACTTCTTTAATGATCTATTCTGCACATGTACTGATTTATAACTATTTCTGAAAGGAAGAGTCCATGGGAAAAAAGAGCTCAAAGGCAAAATCAATCTCACAGCTGATGAATAACACTGCACAACATACAGCTGGTATTTTGCATTATTTAGAAGACAGACTGAAATTTTGCTGGAAATAATTTTTTTACGAATGGTGTAATCATAGTCACAACTGGAAAAATATCCAATATTTTTGCTTCTTTAACTTGAGTATGCAAGTTTTCAGAAAAGGCCAAGAAACACAAGTTAAGCCTCATCAAATTTTTCAAAAAGGCATGAAAATCTTAAGATTTTAATTCATGCTATTGATTTAGAAGCACTCTCACTGTTTCCCATATTTTCCACTGAACTTGGAAACCTCAGAAATCAAAGTCTGTCTGTAGCTGAGAGCCAGTGACATTTTTTAAAGCATATAAGGACTTGAGTCATAAAGATCTGACCCTCAAAGGTGTCAGTTCCAGGCAATGGCAATTAAGGTGCAGAGCATTTTCAGGAGTTTGTGTCTCAGTTCTTTAAAGGACTCAGCCTCACTAAGTGTCTAAGTTTTCCCCCCTTTACTCTCTTTTTCTGCTCTGCCAGCATTACAGCAGTCTCAAAGGCTAAAAACTGAACTCAAATGGAGAGGAGATGATCATTCTTAAAACTGCTATTTTATCTCCTGGAAGAGATGGAATAAGAGACAGGCTGGTCATTTGCTTTTCAATTGCAATTCAAACAAACATGCAGAAATTTTTATGTGTTTGTTGGGACGGGTGTTAGCTAGTTCTTTCACTGTTGGAGCTTTTGTGGTTTTGGATTTCCTATTTTATTAAAGTTCTAGGGGACAAAAAACCCAAAAAAACAACAAAAAACCAAAAACACCACACAGCTGTGCTATTCATTCACCCTTGTCATCTTTTTCTCTCTTGCTTGTTTGTTAAAATGCAGAGACTACCCCTGCCATGACAGCATTGAGCAGAATCCATGGAAGATTTGCAGGTCAGGGTCCCTAACAGCACCAGCTATGAAATAGCCATTCTGTCAGGGACAAGCTGGCTGCTGGTCTCAGCTGGAAATTGATGCTGTTTCACTATCAAGGTCAAGAACAGGACTGTGTTCTAACAGCAAGTGATGGTCAAATGTCGTTGGAAATGGAATAAAAGACACTCAGATCTGTAAAAATCACAGCCTCCATTCCAAAGAGAAAGAAGAAAAGCAGCAGAGGTTGGCAATTTCCTCCTAAAGGCCTCATCTGCCTACTCCAGCTGACATCTGGAGTGTGCTGTTCCAAAGAACTCAGCTCTTACAAATCACTATAAAGTGGGTGAAGTTCATCTCTCACAGTGATCACAACTCCATGAGCCCTTCTATTTGTGTTATGCTGTTACTTTCAGGGATCAATCTCAAATGGATCAAAAATGGGCATCAGTCAGGGAAGGCAGGAGGCTAGTGTGGAATATGCATTTGTTTTTTTAGTTAAAGCTTACAAACATTTAGGAATCTAGGTATTCTGGAGTAATCACATATTCCAGGACACCAGGACACTTGTCTTCCCATGACCATTGAGATGATATTCCACATATTCTTGTATACGGAAAGAGTATCCCCTGGACATAAAAAATGATCTATTTTCTGTAAGAGGACTACTTATCTATTAAGAAAAACTTTAAACAGAGATTGGAGGGGAAAAGACAGTGTGAATGACAGAAGTCCACAGTTAGCAATTAAAAGAAAAATTTGAAGAAGAGTATCAGGATTGCTTGAGTGGGAGGAGGTAAGGATTATTCAGAATAAGATCATGACAGAAGATCAATCAAGAAGATTCAGAATCAGACAAGAAAAAGGAAACAGAAAGTTAGACTATATATTTATGTATGTTGATGAACAGCATACAGGAAAAGGGACTGAAAGACTTAAATTTAAAAATATCATTTTTTCAGAAGGATAAAGAGTGACGATAGAACTGTGTCTATTGAAATAATGAGGGAGAGAAAGTGTTATATAAAAAGTTAGGTAGACTTCAATGCTGAGAGACAATTTTTAGTCACTATCTAATGAGAACAAGGATTAAGAGATAAAGCAAAGACTTAAGGAAAAAAGACAAGGGTCATAAATTAACCCTAGGCAGAGATGTAAGAAGTGTTATAAGAGATAAACTTGGTTAAAGTAAAAAATCCTCATTTGACTCCAACCAAAACAAGGAATTATAAAGACTGGAGGATGGTAGATAACTTACCAAAAATTAAATTTAAAAAGGCAGCAGAAACATGTAACCGCACAGGAAAAAACTCAAAGAAACAAAAAAACAAACAAAAAAATCAGAAAAGCAAAAATGGGTATGGAATGAGGTGCAAATATCAAGCAACTACTTTGGAAAAAAAGTGCTTGTTATATTAATGACTTAGTATAATACTTTGAAATAGTTTTAAAATTTTCTCTGTTAATTTTTAAGGAAAGACCAAGGTCTACACTACTCAATACAGAGCAAAATGGCTTGCAGGTGAATTTGAGCAGGAAGGTGTTTCATGGCTTTTTTTTACCACTAAACAAGCCATCTGTGATCAAGCAATTATAGAATTAAAATGTTTTCTTCCCAATATATTTCTTAAGGAGGTGATAAAATAAAATGATTGCAGCTATCTGGGAAACAAACAAGATGTGACATGCAGAGGCATCCGACATGACAACATATTTGTTATTTTTCTAAGTATAAATTTTATCAATCTAAACTGATTTCCTTCTGGACAGGATGTCAGGCTGGACAGAGGGAGAGAAGTCACTGAGGTCTTCCATCTTGACTTTAATAATAGTATTGATATCCTCACTTGACCTACCCATAAATTATACAAGAAACATAGCCTTGGTGAAATTCTTACAAGGATGGTGCAAAAGCAGTTGATGTAGTGTGGAAGGATATGTTCAGGGAAGTCATGCAAGTTCTCCGATTGCTTATGTCCTCTTTGAGTTGCATTAATACCTGAATGCTGCAATGGAAAACATGCTCATTAAATTGTAAATGGCATGAAGACATGCTCTAGGAGAACAGGATGGGCAAATGCAGAGTAAAATATCTGAACAGGAACAATAAACTGTTACAGAGGTAGGATGGAATCCAATTAGCTGGAGGAGTCCTGCTCAAAAATGGGTCTGAAGATGTTATAGAGGATCATGGCCTGAAGGAGTTTCACGCTGTGGTTTAAAAGACAAATATATTATCAGAGTGTATAAACCAGAGCACAGAGCAATCCTGATTTGCTTAATACTGATAGCGCTTCAGCTGAAGTAGAGCACTCTTTCAGAAAATGGATGGGTAGTAATTGGCTATAACTCAGAGGTTACAGTAGGCCACAAAGTAATGAGTTTAAATGCAGGAAAGATTCAAATCGGCTGTTGTGAGATGTGTGGGGGGAAAGATCTCCAACCCTTATCATAAACAGGATTGCCTGGGAAGGTGTGGTCAGTGAGAGTCTTTAGGGGACTGGAACAGCATTTGTCAGGAGTGATGCTGGAAGAGTTGATTACACTTTGGGCAATAGGATGAACAAGAGGAACGCCTAAGGTCCTTTCCAGCACTGTGCTTCTACACTTCTCTCTGGTGTTCTGCCATTTTCTCCAATGACCTGAGTTTCTTGCTGTGTTGGGTTTGACTCTGAAATTTGGGTGGGCTGGCTCCAGGGGTGGTTTACCAGGAAGCTTTGCAAAAGAGTAAATAATTCTGACATCTGCAGATTTCCATAGGTATAATGCCAGAACTGCTTGTTGCAAAGGGATATACATGAGCTGAAATTGCTCCTTCAGACAGAACTATTAATGGGATGTGTTCTTCATATTTAATTTCCAGAACTGAACACACAACTGTGTTCTCAAATATTTGTCTTACATAAACTAATTTCTAAGACATATTCCTATATAGACTACAAGCAGAAAAAACAGAGAATATGATTCAAAACCTACCCCTATTCATTTTAACCCAGAATGGATAGCTTGAAATTGTGTACCCCAAGAGACTATTAAGAAAGATAGTATTCAAATGAGATTAAAGCTGGCAGACATTCTGTGAGTTATGTCTGCTCATTTCCCACAAGATTAAGATTTTCGTTTGTTCCCAGTAATGTATGTCAACATGAATTAATGCAGGTATTTTGTTACATATGTGGAAAGAAAATATCAGACATCATTTATTTGCAAAGGAAAATACACACAATCATGTTTTCTGGGTTACTGCTCTAGTTATCATGTCACATTGTAAAATAATCCCCCACCAAAGGCTTATAAATGAATTAGATCTGATTTTTCTTACTTGTTTTTAGCTTTTTTATGAATGGAATTTACATCTGTGCTAGAGTAGTATACATGAAAAAGGTATGAGGAAATATTTAAGTACCAAGTGCAAACCTATTTCCTGTTCAAATTCTGAGGGATTATGTATTTTCCTAAAATTTTGATCGTATTGCTTTTCTGTTTTTCTAATACCAAATCATACTATTAATTACAGCAATTACATAGTATTGTCTGAGAGAAATGTCTGTGTTCTTTCCCTGATGTGTTCTGAGAAATCAGCTAAAGAAAAGTATTTTAAGAGAATGAGAGTGAGTTGCTTTAGGCAAAGCACAATTCACTTCTGATTAAACAATTTTCTTCCAGACTGAAAAGGACTTTTTATTTCAGTTTCTGCTTAGATGGATACTTATCTTTTTAGTATAACAACATCTAATAGCAGAACTGAAAATTCTTGATAAAGGGGTAATTGCAGAAGATTTTTCAGGCAGAATCCAGGAACTGAGAAGAGGAATCCAGATTTTGAAAATTCAAAAACATATGAGAAATGTAAGTAACTTTTGGCATTGGAAAAAACAGGTAGAAAATCTGAAGACATGAGGAAGTATGCCAAAAGGATTGCAGAATTTGGACCAAGAGAATTTAAACCATAAAGTTCTGCAACATGAAGGTCTTTAACATTTTTCCAGAGTGGAAAGCTATAATTTTGCAAGCATCATATGAAAGCAAACTGAATATTACAGAAAGTTTTAAGCATGAGATAAGTGGGTCATATAGAATGTAAAAACACATCAGCTGCAAAACTGTAGGAAGCAAAAAGGTCCATTCAACTTTAGCCAGTTCAGATTGTTTCAGAGGTCAAGATCGGGTACAGAGAGAAAAAGGTCTAAAGCACACACGTAGGAAACTCTATTTCCTGTCTTCCCTCTTTGCCTAAATCTAATTTAGATCTGAAATGAAAGCATAAGGTTTCAATTTATGTCCACTAATAATGTCTTGAACCTTGAAACTCAGAAGTTTCCATAATAATTCATGCTGGTGTGCAGAGAGAAAAGAGGCCCAAAGCTGTTCCTGTCCAAGGTTCCAAAAGCAAGAAACCATTGGTAGCATTTTTTGGGCAAAGTGAGATGGTGCGCAAATGCCTTTCAGCTGAATTGCAATTTTTGAAAAAGATCAGTGATGATTTGGTTTATATTTCAACTTGGGAGCTAATCAATCAGTGACAGCCATGGAAGTAGCAAGAAAAGGCTGTGGAAGGAGCACTTAGGTTGTCCTGGCACAAATTTCTGTCCCACATTACGTGGAAGGTGAGCTGGCAGGACAAGTACTCTGGGTCCCGTAGTGAGCAGATCTCTTATAGTATCTGTGCTCTTTGAGGACCCATAGGATACTGATTTCTTTTTTAGACTGCTGGTGTAAGAGCAGGGACTTATCTGCAATGAAGAGATACAGAGATGCATCTGGCTGTGATACCAGTGATGTAAGACTGAGAGCTTCTGAGTGAAACTTCACAGAGAAACACTGATTGCAGCAAGGCCTCCCAAGGCAATACTAAATACAAGTTATAATTCTTATACCATGAGAAATGGGAACGCTCACAAGCGAGACCTTGCAGCACTTTCACTGGAGTTTATCTGATCCAAACTGCTGACTCTGCTGACCGAAGACAGCAAAAACTGATTGGAAACACATAAATAGAGAACCAAGAGGGGAGAAAAGGCATCATTAGTGAAGAACTAAATTTAAAAATGTTCTAAACCGTGATTGAAGAATCTAACAGAATAAATAGATAGTTCTTGTTCCCTAATAAATACTGTATTTCCCAAAGAAAAATGTTCCAAGATATGATCCAATAACCTGGCATATGAGAAATACTATTTTGCAAGGTTAGCCCAAGGGATTTTTGTTTTGTGGATGGATTTCTATGTGGCTTCCTAATTGCTATTATTTGTCACATTTTTAGAATAAAATTTTAGATAATGCTTTCAGTTGAATAGTTACATTTCAGGTGAATAGTAATATAAATAATATAGGCTGCTAGCATTTTCTATTGGAATTTCTTAATTATACTTGTGAGAAGTACAAATTTATTAAAAGTCTCACAACAACCTATGATCAAAATTGAACTAATACTTCGATGTTTGGGTGACTGTTAAATTTTATTTTCTCGGTGTGCCACATAATAACCGTTCAGGCTTTCCCTTTTCTTCAGTCAGGTCATGCCTGCACTACTCATGATGCAGTGCAGGTTTTCCTATTGAGTGCCATCATAAGAGGCTCACAAATGTCAGTGGATCAGGTAACAGCCAACCTCTACCTGAATTCCAGTGAAGTTATATAGCTCACAATAAAAATTAAGTTCAAGACTGAATTATCTTGTAGCAGAGCTCATCTCAACACATTCAAATAAAATGTTTTAATGCTCAAATACAGAAAGTGTCTATTTGGAAAGAAAAAGCTTAAAGATTAAATATTTAACCATTAGTATACTGACATTTTTAGTAGTTGAGAATTGTCTTGGAGGGTTGGCAAGTGATATTTTGGAGGATGAGAAAAGAAGCTGAAATTTGCTTCACAAACCATAGGTTTTGATAATTTCCAATTAAGTGCTATGGAAAAATTATTCAGAATACTTGAGCTAGGCATATTTATGGCCTCTTTGGGAAACAATCATTGAGATATTATGGAAGTACTCAGCCTACTGATTGAATGTATCTTAAAAACTTGCAAAAGTAAATCATTATAACTGGCAAAACTTAGTGGAATACTATCAAACTTTCTTATTCACATGCCATTTAATATAAATATTTTGGAAAGCAATACTTAATTTGAAATTATTTGGGATATGACAGAAGATAGAATATGTTGTACAGCTTATTGCAACTAGTTACAAACCTTGGGGCTTTTAAATCATTAAAATCTTTTAACAACTTTTATCTTAAGACTGTCAGAGAGTAAAAATATTCAGTCATTTAGCCTGTTCTCATTGAATATCCCTGCTGATATAACAACATTCTAAAGATAGTAGGAGCAGCTGTGAGTTACATTTCTTACATTTCTTGAGAAATTTATTAGTTCTGTTTGCATTTAATGCAATTTCCATATCATCATACATTTCAGAAAATAGGAAAATAGGAATTCTGGTTTTGCTATGACAGCTGCTGGACATGTGTTTCCAGATGAGGAGTATTCGAGACTAAAAAACCAGAATAGTTTTCTAGTAAAAAAAGAGTACTTTGGAGCAATGGAATATCTGCTGCCTAAAGAGAATAATCATGTATTCAGTCACTGCTGACGTTTAAAGCAATTAGCTGAAAATACCCAGCAGAAACGAGGTAACAAAGAACTAGAGTGCGGAAAACTGATTCTTGTCGACTCTGGATCTCATAGGTAGCAAAATACTGTTCTTTGATGGAGAGAAATATTTTGAATGCTGGATGTCGGTAAGCTCATGGGAGCATGTTGTAAGAGCCAGCAGATAGATTATGACTAGAAGAATATTAATGTACAGAGGTCACTGGATGCAGGAAAGAGCAGCTGTAATGCCTCTATGCTCAAGTTTAAAGAATGTTCAAATTTAATGGAGGCTCAGAGGAGGAGAACAGCACAATTTTGGTCAATATCAGATTTGGCCTTGATCTATAAAGCTACAAGGCAATGCAGCAATGCAACACATTGCAAGAACCCATGCCATGTAACTCTTGTTGATGGACACTGCAATCTGTACTTGTTCTTTTTTAAAATCTGTATCTCCTGAACTTTTTCTATCACTAAAATGGGGCACAGAAGTTCTCCTGCAATATGTGTATCCTTGTTTTTTTCCAACATATGTTGCTTATGTATCTGATTGTAAAATAGCGTGTTGGCTTGACCTTGACCAGCTGCGAGATGCCCACCCAGCCTTCATTCCCCCACTCCCTCTCACAACAAGACAAGGGGAGAAAACAAGATGAATAAGCTTATGGGTCAAAATAAAAAGAGGGGGTCACTTATCACTTACGATCACAGGCGAAAGGAACTTGATTTGAGAAAAAAAATTACTGCCAATTAAAATAGATTTGAATGGTGAGAAATGAAGACAAAATTAAAACAGCATTTCCCCCCCTGCCCTTCACTCTTTTTTCCCTCAGTTTTATTCCTTCCTTCCCACTCCCTTCTCCCTCCACATTGTGTAGAGGGCATGAGGAATGGGGGTTGTGGTCAGTCCATAAAGTTCAGTCAGTTCATCTATGGTAACTCCTTCCTCCACAGTTTTTCAGTGTTCCACATAGGCTCTCCACAGGCTGCAGCTTCCTTCAGAGCCTGTCACCTTCTCTGGCATGGGATCTTCCAGGTGCCACAGTGTGGATATGTTTTTGACACAGTACTCCACGGTTTGCAGTGTGGATATCCATTCTGAGATGCTCCTCTCAACTGGCTGCAGAGAACCACCTGCTCCACTGCAGTGTCTCCAGGAGCTGCAGGGAAATCTCTGTTCTAGCACCTGGAGCACCTCCTCCCCACTCCTTCCTAGGCTACACAGGGCTGTTTCTCACACTTTTGCACTCACCTCTCACTCCTCAACAGCATTTTGACCTCTCTAAATAGGTTTTCCCCAGGGCACCCCACACGTGGCTGAAGGGTTCAGCTGGAGCTGCCAGGAGCCTGCTGTCACCCACAGGGAGCAGCTCTGGCCTCTCGTCACAGGGGCCAGGGCTGCAGCCCTCTTCCCACCGCCAATAGCTCAGCACCCACACCCCGTACGGGCAGGCACTAAGTGACGGCTCTGGAGGAGGGCGTGATGAAGGAAAGGAATGAGAAGGCCGATTGGTGATGGGTAAATAGGAGAGTGTTTCGGCTGGACTTCAAGGCTCCACTGGAAATGGGATGCATTCAGGCAGTGAGACTGAGTGGAACAATTAAGAACTACGGCTGGAAATCTCAGAAGCACCAACTGCCCACATCAAAAGGCTGGTAAATAAAAGAAAATTATAACATCAGAAACAGAAAGAAAGGGAATATATACTTTTTTTTTTTTTAAGTTCCTAAATTCCTGTTATCTCCAAAACCTTGTTTACTTATTTTTTTGTGTTTCCAGCAGAAATTATAAATACAGGGTATTTCAAATGCTAATATGCTGGATTCAGACAATTAAAGCACAGCAACTTTATTTTGAACTCTATTAATCCCAAAGCACAATAGCAATCAGGGATTCCCTTGTATTTTTTTTAATCCCCTGCACACTTTTGGTGTAATAAACTGCATTGCTGGCTTGTTTGTAATACATCTTGTGTTACATTCTGCAGCCTGAGCAATTACTGAACTCATTTAAATTCTAAGATAAGCTACTTTTCTTCCTTTTTAAGCATGAGGTCTAAAGGTGACACTAAATTCTGGGGATTCTGAGGGTTTGAGAGCTCAGTGAGTCTTCTGAGTTTACTAAAACTTTCTTCCATAATTTAAACTCATTTCTTCATAAAAACAAAAGCACTCAGTTTAAGCATAACCAGTTTTCCCCCTAAGTGCTTAATCCAAAGCTCACTGAAATTACTGGAAAGAGTTCTGAGGGCTGCATCAAATTTGAAATGGAAGTCTGTGCCCTCTATTACTGAGAAAAGCTCTGCACACACAGAACTACCCAACGACAGATATTTAATGTACATTTCTTTGGACAGAATTTCCCTCTTTCTTCCACTGCCTGCTTTTCCCCACATTCTCTGAATTTGTTTTCCCCTCTGTCCCTTTTTTTCTCTTTCTCATACTGCTTTTGTCATAATTTGTTATATTGACTCAGTTTTCTGTCACCATATCTCCATGTGGGGAGAAAGCAATACACTATCCAAAAATAATTTTCACTTCCCAGGGCTTCAGCTGGTTCAGGAGGAGGCAACAGGGATTTGCTTAATACCTCCATCTTAAGGACTTATCACTTGTGAATAATAATTAAATTATTTACAATGTGTTTCATCGCAAGCCAAGATTTTTAGACTCAAATGTCTAACCACAAGCTTCTAATCCCACATTTAATCACTTAAATGATCACTCATTCTCAAAAGTTCTCAGCATCCTGCACTTTTAAAAAGTGGCACTTCTTTAATATTACTCTTAAGAACTTAGGTAGATTTAAGAACCCAATGTTAAACACCTGGGTTACATTTAAAAACCCAGTGTTAATTACCTGGGTTTAACACAGAGGGTGATTCTACCAAATCTTTTCTTAAAAGAATAAGGGCATTTATCATTTCTAACTCCCTATAGAAGTGATTTGTATGCACAAAAAGAACCTGGAAATTTTTATATACTAAAGTCTGACTCTGCAACTTTTTTGTTACGTTTTCTCATGTTTTAATTAAGTTTTCTATGTAGCACAGCACATTTAAAACCTTGCAAAATTAATATAGCAAGGATTTTTTCCATGACTCTGACAAGAACAAAAGGTGAGCTACCAAACCATGCTGTATTCACAGCCATGCAGTAGCAGTTCTCAGATGCACTGTCTCTTCAGCCGCAAAAAAAATACATGTACTAGTCGTGCTTCTGGTGAAAATATTTGAGTTGCATTATTAATTTTCTTCTTAATATCTTCCTTTAGTATTTCAGCAAAGCAATCTAAATTGCTACATTTTATAGTAAAAACTAAAAAGTATATATCAGAGAATATGATTTTCTATTTTCATACTCCATACTTGTTTAAACAAGGTGCATATCAGTGGATGTTTCAATGTGTGAATACAGATTTTTCTGGGGGTTATGAATCCCACTAGGCAGACAATCACAACAGAAGCTCACAGGTAAAATTACAGAAGAGAGACTTTTTAACAATTGGATTTACTTTGTCACCTTTACCCTTTGCAGCCTGGAGAGATGGAAAGTACAGGCTGCAGTCACTGTCCTGGCAGATGGAATTTATTGATCCCTTACAGACAAACCAGGGTCAGCCCTTTCCTGTCCTAAATGTCACAGCCTTTCAACCCTGGTGACAGAGGCATCTCATGATGGCAGGAGTGTTACAGAGGTGCTATAGTTTTTTATTTGGGGGAAGAGGTGCTTTCAGGAAGGGGTGCTTGAATGTACAGTAACATGAGGCAGGGAGTAGTCATGCCAGGGCCTTCTCTGTGTGATCCCAAGGGCTCTGCCACCTGCCTCAAACACTTGGTTTGGGGTTGGTATGGATGTGGATGACCAGACAGCCCTGCCAGTGGCAGTGACAGAGCCTGAGACAGATGTCCAGGATGGAGCTGGTTTGGAATGGGCTGCAAGACACCGCTCGAGTGGGACTGCCCTAAGCTCACACAATGTGATTGGCCCACATCATGCCAGGGCATCTCCCTCCACAGTCCAAACCCACCAACTTGGCATTCCAGCCAGGGCTCTTCTCAGTCCCCTTTCTATGCCTGTGCCCGGCACTGGCCCCAGACAGGTCAACCTTGGGTCCCCAGTTTTGGTGGGCTGACCCTAGAAAGCAGCCAAGTACCAAAGTTGCTGGGAAATTTCCCATAATTTACTCATAGAGGTCAAATGTGAAGCTGGAGACAGAGACATTAGCAGAAAGACCCTGCACAAGGCAAGAGACCTGTAAAGCTGTTGTCTTCAAATTAATGTGACTCCTTTTAAAAAGAGGGATCCGGCCGTATGTGCAAATACTCCCTCAATTTTAGGGAAAGAACTCTATTTGTCAGGTGAAAAGAAAGTTAAAATTATTTGGAAACAGAAGTTCATCACGATCACCCAAGGCAATTGTTTAAAAAAAGTGTTGAATTCTTAATCAGCTGAACTGCTGAAACAAGGTCCTCTAAACAGTGAGTGATACTTTATTGTAGCCTGCAAATCCAGTCTCCCTTTCACTTGTCTTCCTCACAGGAATTCCAGGTTTGTCCTTTGAGAAATCCAGGACAAAGGACCACAGCAGGTGACTTATTGATCTTCCACTGGATCTACATAATGACGTTTCCTTACCTATCAGTTTGGCTTCCTAGTTCAAAGCTAAGCACAACCACAAACAGCTGGTATGAGACACAACGTCTAAAATATTGACCAGCAACTGAAAAACAAGTTGAAGAGTGAGGTTTGAGATTCTTTGAAGCACCCTTCTACAGCCACCATACAATGAGCTGAGATTCTTCTGTGCTTCAGTTATTTCTTAAGATCATTTTCTGTTCCTGCATTTATCCACTGAACTTGATTTAAATCTCGTATTCTTTCTGCTCTATTAATTGTACATTTCTGCTGTAAATTCCTTGAAAGTACATTCAGAACTACTGGAAAAGTTATGAGCAAGCATGGAAACAACCTGTTGATGGACTCTACTGTCCTACTAATTTCAAAATAGTAATAAAAGAGTTATATTAATGAAAACAAAATGTTGCTTTGACTATAACAAAAAAGACCATATCATTCCATTTTTAAATGCTTATAGTATCAACCATAGAAAGCATGTGCCTTAAGCAGTAATCATCAAGTTTTGACGTTGAAAATTGTATGCTTGTGAACAAACTCTATTATTGTGGAGTTCAGCTGAAGTTCTTTCCACTTTCAGAAAATAAGTCTGCTAGATTTCAAAGCTGGAATGGACCACTGTGATTCTCTAGACCAACGTTTTGTTACTATCAGTCTGGAAAACTAAATAAAGACTGCCATAATTATTAACATTAAAAGAACCATTGAACCTGGTGTTTCACATTGAAGTCTCCACAACCTATGAATCACTCAGGTATACAGGTGAAATAGTAATGTCTGTTGGCAACATACTCTTGTATTTTTCACTTCATGCAGCCCCTTTTTTTACCATACCATGTAAGCAGCATAACTATTCTGCAGATTATTATTTCATCATTAAACAATTCTACGGTAAAGCCATGTGGGGAAAGATAATAATAGACTATACATTTCAACAGCAGTGAATGATGACAGGTTTTACTCTATAAAAGCCCTGTGAAGAAATCTCCCTCTGAGTAGGGTAGCAAAGAGAAGAATTTCTCCTTTGTGGTTTTTTTTTTTTTCTTAAATCAGTTGCCAGATTATATTCATTAAATAAGACTCACATTTCAGGTAGATGATGGATACATTTCTATGTGGTTTTTCATAAATCACTGAGTGACATTTAGGTATAAAACATTCACCGTATTCAAAGGTATCATTTTAATCATATAGGTGATAACTTGTATTGAGGTTATGTGAATTATCAGACACAGAAAAAAGAAAAATCTGAATGGTAACATGGCAGGAGTTGGAGCTTATATTCAGTTTAGGACAAGCTAAGCAGTGATCAAATGGCCAAACTCTGACTTGTAGATGATAAAGCAGTTTCCAAGGGAACATTCCAGCAGTGACTCCCATAAAAAAAGATGAACAAAACAAAGGTGTTTAAATAGAGAAGGGGTAGTAAAGTGTCTAGTACATGTAAATTATTTTACAGTGCACACACAAATTACTAACCTTTTTTTTTCCAAGGTGATAATCTTTCTGAAGAACTGCTGACTTCAGAACACTCTGAGAAAGTCAGCATATCTAAAAGGCCTGTGATAAAAATAGGTATGAAAATTGAAAATTTTATCTTAATTTTTCTGTCTCTCAAAGCATATAATATAGAAGTTGTGCATTTTAATTTCTATCCAGCAGATTACATAGAGGCATATTTTAAAATGTGCGTACTACTGCAAAATAAGATAGAATAATACGCAAAAAAAAAAAGTAGAAAACCACTAATAGTGAATAATATCTGATTTAGTGTATCCAAATGGGAAAAATCTACATTTCAGCAATGAATATAGAAGACCACAGTAATCAGGAATAACTGTAATTGAACTTAGTCCAAAAAACACAGGATTTCTGTGAATGCAATGCTTTATAAAAACAAGCAAATAAATACTCACTTTTATAAAAATTGCTCCACTCTTCTTAGCATTCTGCCTTGCTGTAGCAGTCTTCTCTGTATTGTGGAGAATTACTGATAGGTCTCTTGTCCCAGCACAGCTCCTCGGGGTCAGAACTTGTATGTCCAGATGCTGATGGCTACTTTTAATCAGCATATAAGAATGACAGAGTTGTGCTGATTAGTAAATCCTAATGTCATTATCCAGTGAAGCTGCCTGGTAAAGTTCACCCATGTTTAAAAGCTGCATGACAGTGAGAGGATGCAGTAAATATATCTAAAGTGCATTGACAAACACATATCATTAATCATGAATTGCAGTCTTGTTTAAAAATTCCACCCTGCATTTCTCTTCTAGCATACAAGAAATCATGAGCCGTTCAGTCACATTCTTCTTAATTATACTGAGATTTATGAAAGAAAGCTATTATACTAGATTTCTCAAATCATGATTATTATAATTTTTTGCACATTATTTTTCCCCCGAGTTCTAAAGAGGACAGAAAGATTGCAGCCCAGTTCAGACAGAGCAAGAATATCACCATTGTTTCTAGTAGGAATGCCTTTGTCTTATAATAACAAGAGAGTCAACAAATCATTAAATTTATGAATTTTTGTTATTATTTTGTGAGATCACGTGTGTGATCAGGGGAAGTGTGTGATCAGGGGAAGCTTATTATTATTTTCATTAATATTTTATTTTGCACTAGAGAATCAAGGAAAGTTTCATGTAAACATAGTTCATTCTTGTTGTCATTTAGTTCCTTCCTTATTGTTCTCGGTAGCAAGCCAAAATTTAGTATTTCTGTACAGTTAGGAGTTCAGCAGTGACCCAACAGAAACATCAATCCTTTCTGACTGAAAAGCAAAAGGACTGCAAAGGCAGAACATAATGCACCTTTCAGGTTTGTTTTGACTTATCAGCCACAATGATATGAAGGGTATTTATTATCTGTCTTAAGGAAAGATATTTTTCTCTGAAATAATGCTCCATTGGTAAGTGATGTTTGTTGTGGGACTATTCAATTGTAAAGCTCTGGGACCTGGAAGAGAAATAAGTTAAAAAGCCTCAAGTCGTTTTGTTGCTTTTCTTTTTGTAAAAGCAGTTTTTAAGTAATGCAAAAAAAAGATAATAGCTATGCTGAAAATAGTTGGAGGCCAGTACTTTGAGAATCCTCTACTGCAGTTAATCTCTCAGATGGCTGCCACTACCACTCTTTCTGAAGCATTTCCTAATTGGCTCCCTGAAAGTTCAGCTTCTTGCCCTTCGAAGAGCACCAGTATGGCAGCTGTCAAAGAAGGAGCAATTTAACTCAGGGTATGATCTTAATAAAAATTCTGCCTTTCTAGAAGCATTACTGCCGATACCTTTTATTTTCCTCATTACTTTTTTTCCTCCTATGTTAACAAAAGGGACAAAAGAGCTTGGAGACCATGGAAACCTTCCAAGGAATTCCTGTTCAAAATAGGCAGTCAGGCTCTGCTCTCATGTACATTGGTGCGGTGATTAGGGAAGAGGTGGGTCATTCCTCCCTGGGAATAATTTCATGAACCAAGTGCGAGGAGCAGGGAAGAGCTGTGAGCAACCTTGAACCTCAGGCTGCAGTTTTCAATACAGCTTAAAGTAGCCCCAGGCTCAGTCTGGTTTCAGCAGATATTAGAATTTTTTAACTTCAGAAGGGATTATTATGATTTAAGGAAAAATGTCTATTATACAGCTGCCACAGAATAACTTCAGTCAGTTTACCCTGAATATTCTGTTTAGGTTGTTGCATGCATGATCGTATGAGGCAAAGAGTTTCTTATCCAATGTAATTTCTCCCAAAGTATGTGGAAATTTTGGAGGGTTTTTTTGTTTAAAAAAAAAAGTCTAAGGAAAATAATGAAAAGAAAAAAAAATTTCCACACGAGTTTGATAAAATTACTATTTATGTGGCTATTTAAGAAGTATTTACCTAATAGCCAAGGATGGAAAAAGATGGATTCTCCTTCTGAGATAGTACGTCTTGGTTCAAAACACCTAAATATTCCTTCAGAAGCTGAAATACTAAGCCAGATTCTGACTCCGTGATTTCCTTGACCAGAGGTTAGAAGACTTGCCTTGCTTCCAATGACCACTTAACTATTTAAATTAAAAGGTGGAACATTATCATCCAAAGTGACTGAGATTAGCCCAGGGACTCTTATGCAGGGTAGCCTGACTTTCGGTCTTGAACTGCACATGATTCAGAGGCAGATCAAACAGGTCTGCCATGCAGCTAGCCCTGGGAAGGTTGGGCAGCTCAGAACACAATGGTTTGGACATGCTCCTGTAAGATGGGTCTTGAGAACTTAGACTGAAAGGAGAACTCTCTCTCTCTTATGCAGGTGAAGTACTGGGTTATGGGCCAGAAAATCATTGCTGTCTCTGTAATTTGCAACCTGATGTCTTAGCTATTTTTACTTCCTGTAAGAAGTGCATGAAAGGGTCTCAAAAAGCTTAAGTGTTAAGCTGCGCCTGGGGAGGTTATATTGGCCATTAGGAAGAAGTTTGTCACATAAAGGGTGATTGGGCATTGGAATGGACTTCCCAGGGAGGTGGTGGAGTCACCGTCTCTGGAGGTGCTTAAGACAAGACTGGACATGGCCCTTAGTGCCATGATCTTGTTGACAAGGTGGTGTTAGGTCATAAGATGGACTCAGTGATCTCTTTTCCAACCTAAGTGATTCTGTGATTCTGTTCTACTAAAAAGGGCTTCTTCTTTTCTGGATGCTTCTCTTCAGAAAAAAAAAAAATAAGGTTGTCAGATTTTGTTTATTTAAACTGACTTCCATTCTTTCCTCCAACCTCTCATTTGTCTGTTGGACACCAGAGATTTTGGCCTGTTCTCAAAAGGAATCACTAAGATGTTGTAGCCACAGTCCTGAAAATCCTGCTGTCCTGGGGGCTGAACTCAGAGTTGTTTCAAAACCATAACACTGAGTAGAGACTAACAGTCAATTGGCATTTTATGTTGCTGAAACAATATGAAAAGAACTTAGCATTGCTCAGTTATCCAGTCTGTACCACTGAGATTAGAGAGAGCAAAAAATACTCATTTATGGAATATGTGAAATTAATATATCTGCACTAACTTTTCTCAAGAGTAAAAGACAAAACTTCTTTGGAAAGTGTAAAATAATCATTAAATAAAAATAGGGTGGGGTTTTGATTTGTTTTCAAATAGTACACCTACAATTCATAGTTTGTTTGGGTTTTTTCATTTTCTTTTTTAGAATCATAAAAGGTACTGAGTTGGAAGGCACACATCAGGATCATTGAGTCCAATTCCTGGCCCGCCCAGGACACCCCAAGAATCACAACACATACCTGAGAGCATTGTCTGTGTTGTGTTTACTAACAAAGGAGAGTTTTTTTACAGGTTCCCCTGTAAAATTTCTTAAGCTGTATGACAGGATCTCTTTCAAAGCAGCAGTGGAGAAGGAGTACCTTCTTCTATCAAAATTTCTTGCACTTAATTAACTTCAGAAAGATCCTTTTTTTAAAGAAGATTAAGAACTGTGAAAATGAGACATTTGTATTGGCTGTGTAATGGCTATACATACATTAGGCAAATCCTGACAGAGCAAAAATTAGTCTCTGATTTCTTCCTCTCCTTTCATTACTCGTGGTCTTGTTTTGCACCTGTTCAGCACTTGTCCTTACAGATGCATTTAGCTATCGTTTAGGCACTTGCAGGAGCAAAATGAGAACAGATGCGTCATAAGTACAAAATATATGCTAAAAGGACATGCCGTAATGAGAAATCAGAGCTCAATGGGAGGAAAAACAAAACATGGCAGGATACAGAGAATGCAGACCTAAAATTAGCACAGGATAGATACATTGAAAGGACAAAATTCAGCAGATAAGGGCTCCTGGTTTATTGTCTAAAATATGCCTATCTGCATTCCCAGGGAACAACATCAATCTGTCTTGATTTCTGAATAAATTGAGCTCTAAAGCAAAATCCCTGTAAAAGAAGGCAGCTCTATTTTTATCACTGTGACCTTTTTAGAAGGACTTTAGGGAAGAAGGAAACAAACTTATCTAAATTTGTTCTACTCAAAGTCCAATTCTGCTTTCCTATCTGAAAAAAATTATGTTTGCCACTGTATTGAGCTATCCAGCACTAAGAGTCTTTGGAAATTCGCATAGCACAAGAGGCTTCCTTAAAGGTTTGGTCTTGTCTGCTCTACTACTGGTGTTTAACTGGTGTTAAAATATTATGTAAGAATCTAGTTTTCAAATTCGTTGATTTTTATCAGTAGCTTTAATTACCTTTGGATCAAGATCTGAATTTAAAGAAATGACCTTATGAATGCATAGAAAATCACACAAACCCATGCATTTGCTAGTTATATTAAATGCATTAACTGTCACAGTTAGATTTTTTTCCCCTTATTTTTATTTCCCAGGATGGGAAAACCGTGGTTTAATTAGGAACTTCACTGGGATTGTTAACACCTGGTTTGAAAGAGAGTGAATATGTATTCAGGGCATATATTCCAGAATGAGAGAGTGGGTGGTATGGATAAAAGATTTTTATACAGTGTTATGTAGGGTGAGTTTTTGCATTTTTGCTAGCACTAGGATTGTTAGATAACTGGCAGAACAAACCAGGATTTTTAACTTCTGTCTTTAAGTGTGATACCAGGAGACCAGCAAAAGGCAAGTATATTGCTTATTCTTAAGAAAGTAGAATGTAGTGAATTGTAGACAATTCAGCTTAACTTCATCTTCTGGAAAAATCCCAAACCAATCAATCTGTTCATAAGAATTTGGAAGATAATAGAGAAATGGCAGTGGCCAGAATATAGCTGTGTGTACCAAGTCATGTCAAATCAGTCTGTTACCTATGAAATGTTAACAGGGGCATTCCATCGAGCAGAAAGAGGTTTCATTCATATATTCATTGACTGTATTTAGGACTTTTATACTGTGTCAAGTAATACTTTCCAAAACATACTTACAAAGCATGGCTTTCAGGGAGCTTGTCTGAGAGTGCAAATACCCCTAAATAATTATACCTGAAGTGTGGGAATCAATGGTATACCAGCATGGGAGGATACGTCAAGTGGGACTTCATGGAAATCTGTTGTGAACATGAAGTTATTAATATTTTTGTTAGAAATTACATAATACCAAGAAAGTGTATTTAATCTGCATGTGGCACAAACTTTATAGACTAGGTCAAAAATTTGAAAAATTGCCAAAATCAGAGAAATGGTCTGGAAATACAGAATGAAATTCAGTAATAAAAAGTTCTAAAATATATGCTTAGATAGAAGGAATTGTATGTACTGCAGGATGCAAAAGATATTCAGGAGCCTCTTTTCAGAAAACTCCCAAATTTCAGCATATGGTAAGAATATCTAGTATTTGCTATAAAAACCCACGAGATTGATACTTGTTAAATAAGCAGGAATATAGTCCTGAATACCTGGAAAGTCACCCTTCTCCTTTACTGAGCTCTGGTAAGGCAGGAACTAAACTGACCAGAGGTTAAAAAATAGGACCTATGGGGAAAGAGTGAAAGAAAAGGGGTGGAAAAGAGAGAGGGATGCAGTATAACCAATGGTCCAGTGATTCAGGTTCATGTGACTCAAGGTCAGGCTTTGTGTAGCATGTCTGGCTAACTTTGCTTCTGTTTTAATACAAAGATGTTTGAAAGTAAGTCAGTTAAAACCATGCAAGACAAGAAATGTGGCTGTAGAGAAGTGAAGTTGCTGAGACCAACAACTCAAGGACTCAAAGGTAAAACCAATAACATAAACCTAGGAAAAAGGCAGAAAATTAGGAGACAGCAACCCAGGCTGTTCCAAGAAGCAATGGACTTTCTGTCCTGACTGATAACTGCCTAGCTGACACAGATTCATAAGGTGTGGCAAGGATAATAATACTTAACTTAGCAATTGCCTCTGTCAACTAACAAACATTTTTTCTAGATCATTCCATGAAATATATCCTGCTTGCAGAGTTCTGGGCATAGTAAGAGGTGCTCAAGCAAAAGCAGTCCATTATACTGAGGGTTACAGCAGGAACACCATAGTACCGAAAGGTTGATGCAAAGAAGGGACAAATCTCTCCTACAATAGTGGAGCAGCTGAAGTGGCTTAAGATCCTCTGTACTAAAGGCTTAAGGCAGAAAACCTTAGGCAGACCTTTAAAAAGAATATCACAGTTACAACTGATTTTGTCTGAGAGTGGAGGGGACGTGAAGTCGACTTTATACTTGGATTTGGAGTTTCAAGAAGCTTCACAAGCAAACAGAAAGATGGACAGAGATCAGACTTAATGTAGTGTTGGGAACACTGCATCAGGAGTGATGTCAGTGACTGTGCAGTTTCCCAAGGACAACGCGTGTCCGAGGCTTCTGACACTTTAATGTTCAGCTCATCTCAAGGAAAGGAGGTGGAGAATAAGGTCATTAACCACAACTGGATTGTAACACCCTACTCAGCCTTCACTGACTGCTGTGGTTTACTTTGGAGAGAGATGGAACAAACAGAATAGAAGTACCAGAAACAGTCATGCTGAGGAAACATGAAATTTCATGGGGGATAACTCAATCAGGCTCTGCAGTTACTTTGTGTAGAATGTACAAAACCTTGACTGATGGTGACTAGGTGTCTGCTACGCTCAAACAGGCTTGGCTAGGGCTAGATCAGCTGCACAGTGCAGCAGCATGCAGTAACTAGATAATAGGTTGTATTGGCATAATTTAGTGAATACAGTGGAATTGAAATAACAGTCTTTGGAAGATGAAAGGTCTTATTATTTTGAAAACTGTATCAGTAATAATAAAACAATCTCCTATCAAAAGATCTAGCCAGGAAAAAGTAACTGGCAAACACCTCAAGGTGTGTGTGTGTATGAGAATCAGCATGCTGTTGGTTCAGCAGAACAGTGCCAGCTAAAGATCTGTTAAAAAAAACTTAAATTCCTGACATCAATTACAAGTATTGCTTAATCTTATTTTTTAAAAAATGGTAATTAGGTTTCACTCCTACAAGCAGCAGGATAATTGGGTCCCAAAGGTCTGGAATAAGGTTAAACAATTAGACTGTATTTGCAAATGAACCTATCCTGATTGGCACTTGAAAGGATAAAAGGTTTATTTGAAGTTGTTAGAATTTTAACCCATGATTTCATGAAGTCCACGTATATCAGACAGTGCTAGCTTGAAAACATCTCTCCAGATACCTCCGGACTTTGGATGGAATTTGAGCAAAGTTGTCCCTCTGAGCGTAACAAGAGTGCACTGAGCAATCCCTTTGACTTCTTCTTTCATTGACTCAGTATTAGGATTTATTATTAGTTGGTAAATTATTGATTATTGGGTCAATATATCTTGAAATTCAGCTCAACAAAACACAATTTCAATTTATCACAACAATTTTAGAGACAAGTAAACTGCAATAAAGTTAGATTTATGAACCCACCAAAGGTCACAGAAGGGAGTTAACAGCAAAACAAAGAATAGGTCTTTTGAAGGCCAGTTTCCAATCCAACATCTGCACAGCTGGCCTCCAAATCAGTAGTACGGAAAAACAAAGCAGCCTGATAAGATAGGAAATTGATGGTAAATGATACCAGAAATAATGTTATAGAAGTAAGTTTGTTTCTCCTGAGTGGCAAAGTCCAGGATAAATCCAATTCAGAATGATTTCTGGTTCAGCTGTGCAGAAGAGCTGTCCAAGACAGTATTCTATGCCATTATATACACCAGGTTTATATAATGTGAAGTGACGAGGCTGGTGGAAAAAAAATCCATGGAATTTAATCACATCACAACTGCTGATCATTTCAAAATTTCTTCAGATATATATGGTGTTTTATATCCAATCAGCATAGACATTAAATTTAACGACATTCTTCCTTCACTGCATTAGCTTGATTCAAAATGGCAACAAAATATTTTTTCCAGCAGATAATTTGAGTTAATCTGTTGAAATATGTTCTCTGTAGTTGAAAAATGCAGAACAGTAAGCAAGACATGGTAGTGGATAAACCTAAAAGTTGTATACAAATCTGTGACAATTCTGCATCTGTGAGATAGAAGTATGGGACACAGGCTGAAGACTGTTTTGTTTTCATTGATTTTGATATCTCAGAATTTCTAGAACTGAAGAAGATACCTTGGATCACAACCAAAGCCAGACAGAAGGCTGACCTCAGATCTACAAGTAATAAGGGGAGAAAAATTAGAATATCTTGAAAATATGAATAAGAGTTTAATTATTCACAGATAATACTTCATTTCTGAGTTTCATAACCAGCAAATCTAGAACATTTTAATTTTGAATTAACTTCTTGTGTAGGAGTTAAACATTAAAAAAAATAACCAACTTTCCTTGTAGCAGTTGTGTAGTAAATAGCAATATTATGAATGCAAAAGTCTTCACTAAATCATAGAATATCTCCAGTTTGAATGAACCCATACTCATCATCAAATCCAACTATCTGTTCCTTGCAGGACTACCAAAAATTTAAGGGTGTTGAATCTTAAACAGGATTAGAAGAATTCTTTCACACCTTGGAGAAATTAATTACCCACACCAATGGTATCAAAACATCAGGTGCTCCTAGAAAGAATAGAGTAGGATTTGTTTCATTATGCATCTGTTCATAGAGCTTTACCCCAAAAGTCAGCCATCTGAATTGCATGGTCTTCACATTCATTAGGATGAGAAACTGCCCATACTGAGTTGAAATAAAAAGTGCTTAACTACAGAGTAGACAAAAACAACTTCTCTGCAACCTTATATCCTCTGCATATAGCTATATAATCCCCTCCATTTTACTGAACAGATAACTCTTTTGTTTGAGGTAATTCAGTAAGATTTTTTTAAATGCAGTCTACTACTCTAAAAGGAGTAGAAAGTGCATACAGATTAGATTCTTAAGTAAAACAAATAATATCAGAAAAATACTTTATAAAGTTGTTGACTTAGTTATCAGGAGTGTTGTTAGGTTTCTTCACTAAACAGGGAGACATAAAGATATTTGGTGTACATATCACCCAGTGTGTATAGTAAAAGTAGTATATAGATTTAGACATAGCGTTTGCAATGATTTTCTTTCACATGGGAAAAACCTCCTTCCACCAAAATATTCTTGGAGCTACGTATTTTTTTCAGCCATTTCAGATGAATGTGCATGCTTGTTCTGTGTCTGGAGAATCTCTGATTTAAATCCCATGGACTCATCAGCCAGGTTGCAGGATTTCCATGCTGCTTTTGCAGGGACAGTGCTGATCGACAAGACCACATCTCTACTCCCCTGACAATGCATAAATGCACACACTAATTATTTAGACTTGCTTCCTAACAAAGGTAGATGAGGGCAAAGCCTTACAGATATGTTTAATTCTTGAGCACAGTACCTATTCTGTGAATAGACAAATTCAACTGTAAAAGATCCTAAAAGTGGCCAGGAGCTGGCTGGGATAAAGTAAAACCCCATGTTTTTCCACCTGGTTAGTGCTGCTTAACACGCCTAACTGAGGGCAGCTACTTCAGGGGGTAAGAATTTGATGGGAGAGACGCAATTCTTAGTTCTGGCAGCAGCAGTTATTCTTGTCTGTAATTAATTAGTCCATCTGAGGAAGGTCTGATAACCTGCTGATACAAATCAGTGGCCTCAGAGCTTGTTCTGGAAGTCTTAACCATAGCTCCCCTGTACCTGAATTTAATCACATATGGTGTGGTCAACTGCACACTGTACTCCTCCTGCAGTGCTGCTGCAGGTGTCTAAAGGAGTTTTCTATTCAGGCCAGGGAATAGCTGTGTTCAAACTGCATGAAGTTCCCCATGACTTATTACGGGAATAGATAGCTCTCTATCTAAATGTGGGTGAACAAGTGTTAAGCAGAAGGGATTTCAAGTGTAACGAGTTTAAATTGGAATGTCTGCCTGCTTGACTCAGGAATATTACCAGGAAAGCTGATGCTCTGCCTTGTGGGTATGTGCTTCAGGAGTGCCATGGACTAAAAAATAGGGTGGCTGTTGTGTTATTGCATTGCTTCACTATGGTGGTTACAGCTTATTTTTAGCAGACATTGATCAGGACTTTATTTACCATTAACTGTCTCTCTGTGCTGCTTTCCCCTTGGAAAGAAAACCATTATTTAATAGGTGCAAAGTATCATAGTGAGAAATGGGACAGTAAGAGGAGTCAAAACCAGTTATGCTGGTTTTGTTTTCCTTCTTCAGTCTCTGGCAATTGGTAAAGCTTTCCTAGGCACCAAATAACTTGACTGCCTAAGGTCTGCATTCAGATTTGGCTTAAACCTTGCATGCTATCAACCTTCAGGAAAGCTGATATTCCTAAAAGACAGTTTTGTAGCACTTCAATGTCTAGATTCAGGCTGTAAATGACTCACCCAGGATCCTTTCTCTTGCAGCCCCTTCAAACCTTGAGAGCGGTCAAGCACAAAGAAATGTGTGAGACAAGCCTTGAAGAGATTCCTGAGCCCCACAGCTCCTTAGCTGTGAGTTTTTTCCTACTTCCTTTTACTTATGTTTCTGTCTTCCTTTAAAAAGCAAAACAAACAAAACCAAAATTTTAAAAAGTCACAGTAAGTGAACTTCTTTATTTCCAAGGATGAGGTAGTAGGGTGAGGAAACCTCATAAAAAGAGTCCTAAGTGAAAAGTCCACATTGATGAGCAAAAATTCAAATCCCTCAGATTATATAGATCTCCAAAGAACTACACCAGGCTTGAAGTTATTCATGTCTTTCCTTGACCTTGGAGGTTTCCAGAGAAAGAGCTACACAATCTGGAGAGCTCTGATGCAGGTTATGTTGGAATAATTCAGAGGCTCTATTTAAGGAACATATGCTGCATCCACTTATTTCTAGCAGACACAAGGATAAAAAGTTACTATCCTAAAGAGAAAGAATAACAGAAAATGAATTATAGTAGGGAACATGTTGAAACTTTCAGGAAAAAAAGCACTGCATTGAATTCCAACAGGTGGCATATTTTTTCCTTTTTAGAGAAAACACTGCTAAAAGTAACAGTAACTAGTGGTTATTATTTGCAAAGATGGCTGCTGTTCTTTCTGATTGGGAAAGTTCTCTTTCACAGTAGAAGGATTGTAGTTTTTTTACATGTATATAAATCAAGAGCAATGGCTCACCAGGAAATAGCTGTGTCAGGTTTATACCACCACATATATATTGGATCTGTTCTGTTTTCCTCCTTGTCTAGAGCTGCTAAGGAACAGTGAATATGGACTCTTATTTTTTCCATTAAGTAGTGTTAGAGAAGGGTATTTGCAGCCATTACCAGATTAGGACAAGGATAACATGGGTAAAAACGAGTGGAGATCAGACCTGTCATGCAGCACCTTCCAGTACCTGAAGAGGACTATAAGTAGGATGGAGAGGGACTTTATACAAAGGGCATGTAGTGACAGACAAGGGTTAATGCTTTAAACTGAATTAGGGTCAGTTTAGATTAGATATTAGGAAGAAATTCTTTAGTGTGAGGGTGGAACAGATTGTCCAGAGAAGCTGTGGCTTCCCCATCAAGGTGGTGGTTGGGTGGGTGGTGCTTTGAGTAAGTTCAAGTGGAAGATTGACAGTGGGGTTGGAACTAGATGATCTTTAAGGTCCCTTCCAGCCCAAACCATTCTATGATTCTGTGATGTCCATATCCTTAAAAAGCCTGGGTATGAAAGGCTCCTCAGAAAGACCTTGGGCAACAATCTGCCTTCTGATGTGTGTGTGTGTGAATGCATCCTGAAGTAAAGGTGTAACCTACAGAGACAGAAATCTTTAAAAGGGTGGAAAAAGTAACCTTGGATTTTCCACCCCAGTTTCCTTCCCTCATGACTGCGTGATAACAATCTCACCATGTTTCCATGAAAGCAGCAATGCCCACAGGAAGCCATACAGGCCCCAGAAAGCTGCACAAGAGATGCCATAGGGTTCAGATTAGAAGGCAAGAGGACGTTTGAAAATGAGTTTTAGAAGTCACCAAGCACAGCAACTACCTGTCTGTGCTTGAGAGCATTCTGTGACCCATTCACTGCTCCAGCAGCAAGGTACACGACAGAACTGAGCACAGCCAGCAAGGAATGTAACACTTTGAGAAGTCAGTTAATGCAGCTACTTCTATTCTGAGACAAAAAGGTTTTACCTGAAGGCACTGTAAAATCCATTCAGCAATATCACTTCTGTCTGTCACCTAATCTGAAGCACCATGGCTATCGGTGGCTCTGTGCCATAACTGGTACTTAATGGGCTGGAAAAATTGAGGGAGGATTGGTTTCTTCAAGTTCACGCAGAACACAAAACACACACTTTCCCATCTTACTACCAGTTGCTGTTCTCTGTGTTTCTGTAGAACAAGAGCAAGTCTTACTAAATATATTATTTGTATAGCATTTTTTAAACTGAATATCTTTTATGGAAAATAGTGACTCTGCTCTTGTTTTTAAGTCAGTCACATATTACTCATTAGGCATATACTTTGCTTTGGAGACGTGCATTGGAATGTACACATGTATATGATTAGTTTTCAGATCTGAGATGTTCAAGCAGTGACACCATTATGAAGAGGCAGTTGTTAACTAGACCAGCTTTATGCAGTTGCCTGTGATCTTTTTTTCTGTTGTAGCCAAATAAATATATTCCTCAGAGCAAGAAAATAAGTTCAGAATGTACATAAAGTTTTATATATGTTTTTTATATAAAGTACATATTTTATTTCTCATATGCTTTATATACACCGTGGTTAAATTTTGTGGCTAAGAAGATTTTGTGCCTGACTGGATTAAAGCTGGATTATGATCTATTAGTGTGATGCTCTACAGGTAGTGTCTGGAAACAATTTGTGTATGTTTATGTGATGTCCAAGGGTGACAGTTCAAAATTTCTTAGCAAAACAGCAAATTCATCTTCCCAAAATGTGTTCTTTAGCCTGAGTCACCTTGTCAAGCAGGTGCCAACAGATGAAAATTCACTGGCGCTTGGCTCCTTGTCCAGCAAAGTCACTGTCCTTCTTTGCTTTTTCCCAGTTCAGAAAAAAACAGGCTCTGTCTTTTTTGCAAACCTCTGCAGTCCTATAGGGTCAATAGTAGTAACACCTTGCTCTTTGAACATTGGTGAGATTCTGCTACATCTGCCTGTTCTCAGTATCCAGGGAGGGAAGGAGAGCTGTTATTAACATACAATAATAATGAGGGGGAATTAAACATAAATCAGAAGGTATTTAACCGTGGTGGAAAAACTGCAAAACTTTAGAACTGTAGGCACAGAAGAAACCTAATTGGAGGGGTGGAACTATAGGTAACCTATTTTACTGACCTTTCAGCTCCATTTTTTCAGTTGGAGAATGACACATTCCTTTTAATACAATTTCTTAAGCAACCTTGTGAAAGAGAGTGGCTGGTTTTTAACACGGTCAGAACCTATATGTTCTATAACCTCAAGTTCAAATTGAAAAGCAGTCAGAAATGCATTTGCTACATCTGGTCAGAAAGTATTTGATTTCAGTCTTGCTTGCATTTTCTTAACTTGGTCTTCATTTTTTGGACAAGACACCCCCCCACTCCCAATTTCAGCAGCCAAACACTTTATGTTTCTATCAGGTATGACATTTTTTGCAGCGGACACAAAAATGTGATTATTTTAAGGAAAAGAGTGCACAGAACTGCACAGGAAAGGGGTGATTCAATATCTTTAATATATTTTTGAGACAAAAATGCACAGTAATTTAAGATGCTCTTTTTGCAAGATGCCTGTCTGAGAATGAGATGGTCCTTTGTCAAGGATATTGTCAAGAACAAAATTGTAAACTAACACCTGCTTGTTTATTGAAAGGCAGACACATCACTTGTGTGAATGCATTATGAATAATAATGGGATATGTGGGATAAATTCCTTCAAAAATTTCAGAAGGGCAACTCTATTCATCTGGATAAAAAGTCATCCTTGTATGAAGCCAGAATATAAAACAATCATTCTAGGAAAAGTCACTAGCAATGAGATATTTCATCTTTTCCTTTCCAAGAGATTTTTCCTGCCTAATAAATCCGAGGTTCATTTCAACTGTGAGAGTTACAAACTTATACTGGAAAGTTAAAGTATCAGAATGTGGATTTGCCAGATAATCAAAAGCAGTTCTTTATGGTTTACACAAAATCAATAAAAGATACTTTAAAAAGCAGTCAGCAGTTTTAGTTTCAGTAGCTTGCCAGATGTTGCTGCATGCATATATATTGGCTGCACCACATAGCCTGAATCATTCAGATGCTTAAAAGGGCATTTACCATGGGCAATATGGAGAAGCCGTGTCCTGCAGACTACATTGCCATGGTGGTCTTTGCATGCCATGGTAAAACTGAATCAGAAAGAGCCCCTTCTCACTGCCTCATAGATAAATTATTCCCACTTCCTTGTCTGAGACACATGAAAATCTCCCTATCTGTTTCTATATCTAAAAAGTGTATGTACAAAAGTAATCGCATGTAAAATAAAAATGTATTGTTCTGTAAAGGTCATTTACAAACCTGAATGCCCTGGTTTACACCTGTAAGAAGAGTGCGGAAAAGGCTTGGAGACTGAGTCTCTCACTTCTGTGGGAAAATCATAAAGTGTGACAATCATTGTGGGAAATCTCTTACTTCAGGGTAGAACCAAGGGCCCCAGAAGTATGGCCACATAATAAGTATAGAGCGTCTATTCAGTTTTCTACCTTCATGCAATCTCTTGTACTTTTGCCAGAGATAGTTCCACTGAAATAAACCTGTGACAAAGGAGCAGTTGGCTTCTGTCCTCTTCATCACAGCACTAGTTTTGGACCCATTTGCAGCACGGAGCACCAGGAGGCAGCAAAAAGTCAGTGTAAAGTCAACAGCTACACTGTTGTCACAAGAAATGTCCCTTGATCTCCTTGGAGCTGACCTAGGATGAGAAACAGTTAAAGAGGGTAGAATTTTTTTGTATATTTGGGGGAAGGGGTTTTAGTAGCCTGAATAATTTTTCAATCCATTACAAGTGTTACTGAGATCTCCTATCACTCCAAGGATTTAGGAAGCAAATGTTTATCTCTGTTGTTTCCATTTGTTTACTTTGCATTTGACTGAACTTTGGATATTGCCAATTTCACAGCAGATGACTTCCCACAGGTGGGAAGAGAGAGCAGAGATAATGGTGATTTCAGCTGTCACAGCTCTTTTCCTGGGATGCTTTGGGATGATGAAGTCACTTTTTTGCCCCTTGGGGCCAGCACCTTAAAGAGCCATTGGGATTCCCACCGTTGGCTTCCATAGTTGCATTGCTGGCTCTCTTCAGGCCTCCCCACTGGGAATATCTTCCCCTGTGCTCGTGTTTCATATGACAGCAATAGCAGGTAACAAATATAGTAGGAGACAGGGGAAAAATCCCTCCTGACTTTCCTAGTAAGATGCCTAACATCAGCACTGCCTCTCTGGCTTCTCTTCTTTGAGAAGCTTAATGACCATTTTATTCCAATCCAGCAAAGCATTTTTCACACAAACTTAACTCTGGATGAATGATTCAGAGGAAATCAGACTACTTGAATAAGGACACAGTTGTAGAAAACAGCTTAGAGATATCTTTGTGTCAGACCAAAGGCAGGCTTCTCAACCATCCAAATCCTATTTGAGATTCTAAAAGCCTTGTAAATGGTCACAATAGGAACTGCTCAAATGTCATTTAGCGTGAGTAAAAGTGCTGCTGTCTCAGAAGCAAACAGGAAACAGGAGATTTACTACATGAATTAAAAGCAGTAACAAGTAACATCATGTTCTTGGGATACTGCAAGGGCAATGAAGGAGAATGAGTCACTTCCCATTTGCAGTAATTATTGCAAGGAAAGAGACTCGTATTTTTTTTGGTTTTTAGAGTCTGCACTGTGATATTCTTCACGTGAAAAATCCAACCTGCCTACTTGCAAAGGTTAAGCTAGGTGGTGCTTGAAGTTTTGGAAGGATTTTGAGTGAAAAAACAAAAATCTTGGCAAGTTCTGTGAAGTGTTTCATCTGGAATTGCTTGGAGGACTGAATGCTTTGTATTCCTGACACCTGGTCCAAGCCCACCTAACATCCAAATGGGGCTGTATTAATAAAGAAGGAATCAAATTACTTGATTTGAAACCCAGAATGCTGAGCACAATGAAATGAAAAAAACAGAACAAAAGACACACACAGCTGGTGTCTTTCTCCACAGACATGCAGTGCCTGACTTCAGTGGAGCTCTCAGTGAGAGAGCAGCGGGGTTTAGATACATCAACACATCTTAGAGTGTGGTAAATTGAGGCAGCTCCATTGAAGTCAGGCTCTGCACAACTGCAAGGTGTGACAACAGTTTCCTGCCACCTGCATGATTAGGAGAGGGCCACCCTGTGAGTGCTGAAGTCCTAATCTAACACTACCCTCGGCAGAGCTGCTGGCAAGTGAGGAACACATGGAGTTTATGGAAAAGGAATACATAACTGCTAATTACTCTCTTGCTGGCTCTCTTGGGGTGCTATAGCTGTGCAGAAATGTAAGCAAGACAGTCAAACTTGTCAAAGAAGTTTGCTTCATGCACAATCAATATAGAGAATAAAGAGATCTATTCAGCTGCCCATTAATCAGGGTTTCTAGTTGTTTTAAAGGGAAAATAAACATGCACTTTGGTAAAATTATGTTTACATCGTTTGCTGGAATTTTGGTTTTCATTTAGATGTAGCAAAAAATTCAAGGGTAAAAGAATAATGAGTGTTGATATAAGTTCGAGTGAAGTGCTCAAGAGAGTAAGTAAGACTTGTGCATTTATGTACTAACCAATGTGATTATGTCAGGTTTAGGAAGTGAACAAGATCTAAAATAGAACACTAAATGAATGAAATATAAAAATACGTTGAAAAGGAAAGTTCTTTAGGCTATTTGTCAGTAAGGTTTCCTGTATAGGAATTCAGTTTTTTTCTCTCTGTTTATCTTCAGGTAAAGAGGTAAATTATTTTGAATTTTAGCAATTAATAAAAAGATCTAACTTTCATTCTTATTTTCTACTTAACTAAATCTTTGACTTTATATAATAGTGGTAATGTGACTGATCAAAATTGAGCTAAAGGCTACAGCTACAATTTAGTTCAATTGAAAAGTAATGTAAATGTGGCAATCATGAAATTTTATTGATGCAACTTTATTAAAACTATAATGCATCTCAGTGGTCAAGGAAGCACAAACAAGATGATGAAATCTTATGGAAGATCTGGATATTCATTTAATTAAACACTGAAAAAGCTTTTTTTCTTTTCAGTCAAATAGTGTAGAAATATTTCTTTAAGCAAGGTGTGATTAAAATTAGCTAAAAACTAGCTGTGTTCCTTCTCACAGTATTCTCTTTAATGTGATTGCTTCCCTCCTGCATGGATGTACAGTTTTTAAAACATGAATAAGAAGATCAGGCTTCTGACTAAAAAAAAATTGTTCAGAATCATCTTTAACCCACCTCCAGAGTGGAGGAGGAAATAAACCCCAGTATATTCTTTCTGAGACACGTAGCATTTTCTGAGAGCTGCAATCCATGACAGCATCCTGTGTCTACACAGCAGTGAGGCAGAGTTTGCCTTATCCAAATCCAGTGGCAAGGTGCTCTGGGACCTGGCATCTGCTGGGACTAAGCCATGGAGAGCAAACATGCGTCTATATGGCTTGACATCTGATTAAACCAAGAGTTTAGAAACCACCTGAAAAACCCGATGAGCTCTTCGATTTTGTCAAACAAAAATTACTCATGGGTAAGGTCAGCACCCCCTCCAACTGTTCCCCAGGCTGATATCCATATTTGCTTCTATGATGCCACTGAACAGCAGCAATTGACAACTCTTTGTAAATAAATGATGGCAATACTACAAAGACTTGCCTAAGGTCAGCTGCCACTGTAAACTAATCTAGTTCTGAAAGGAGGACTGGGAGACCTGCAGAACACCTTGAGACCTCAGCCTAGCAAAGAGAGCTCAGCATAGCAAAGTTTAGAGGGAATTTGATTCCAGTTTATAGATACATGTGAGGGGAGAAGCCTCTCATTCTTGACAGCACTTTGGTTTAGCAGACAAGCTGAAAGTTGGATAAAATGAAAATGAACAAAACTTAAAATGAAAACGTGTGCACATTTTTCACACTAGCCTAGTACTGCAACAGATTTTGAGGTATGTGACAGATCACCCAGAACTGGAATTCTTTAAATCTAAGTTGCCTGTCTTCCATGAGATGTGATGTCTTTTAAGTGCATTGCCATTAGGCAGGACTCAGGATTTGTTCAAAGGAATTTTATGCCAAGTCTTCACAAGCTTTTAACCAAGTGATCATAAGGTTTCTCTGCGGCGCTAACATCTATAAATGGAAGTGCTACTCTGATGAAGTCAACCACAACTTTCACTGCGTTTTTTGTTGGAAGAAGATTTTATGTCACAAGCACATAAATGTTTGCAATTTGTTCTCTTGGTCCAAATAGCTTAATATTGCCTGACTATATTTGATGACTGCTTATCTACCAAATAACAAAGTGACACTGGTGATGCCTCTTAACCACTGCAGAAGCTGAATGCCTCTATGTGCTACCCATTACAGTTCATTGCCCTTACATGAGGTTCACTGTTTTCCTCTCACTCTCCTAAGATATATGTCAAGACATTGGTGAGGTTAGTGTGACTTATTGGACCTTGTATAAATAGTTTGTAATGGAATAAATTGTATCTCAAAACATTTGAAACTGTGATACTATTAAAAATGGAGCACACCCATTAGGTTTACTGTCTTTCTGGTAACTTCACTTGAGATCCAGCTAAACCTCTGAGATTAAAACTTCCCATGAATTGGTTTGCTCTTGACTTTTGTCTCCCTGTTCATGTCATTCGTTGTCCTGTGAAGTTTTGAAGGAGCTTTTACAGAACAAAATAGCTCTTCATAGCTATGAAGTGAATGCTTGAAATAATAGACTGTAATATGTGTTTCTGTAGGCACTAGCTACCAAAAATGTGAAGGAACATAATTTAAAAATGCAGAGTCTTTGTGGATGGAATCTTTTCTACCAGTAAGACTATTATTACTGGCAATTAGATCAACAAAGCTATTGACTGATTACATAGAGAGTCTGCATTTTTTTTCTGCCCCTGATAACCAGGTACATGATGGATAAGGCAGGCATGAACAAAGAACAATACATCATTAATCTTTGGGTCTAATGGGGTTATTAGTATTGTGTCAGCAGATCAAACTCACACATCCATCTGCCTAGCAGAACAGATTACACGCTCTACAGCACTAAAGAGACAGAAAACTGATACCAACTGATAGGCCATCAGGACATCCTTAAAGTTTGGCATAATTCTCTCACTGCCGCTTCAGCTGTGTTAGTCTGTAGATCTATTTTTTCAAGGATTTGAGAGGAGTACAGATAAAAATGAACAACTTCAAAACACAAAGGAAAAAAGAATATATTTTCTGTCTAAGAAAAAAGAATTTATTTTTTGTTATTTTGAAGAAAAATAGTTTTTAGAGGAAGTACTTACAGTTATAATGAGAGCCATCACAGATATACAATGTAACCAATATGACTTTAATGCCTTGAAACAGGGAAACAATGATTATAGGGTAAGAAAACAAAAAGAAGAAGCTTGTATATTCCATGACTCTGTGCATAAGTTTTTCTGTGCATAAGTCATAGAGGCGATTATTATGCTTAACAGAGAAACTTAACACGTTTTAATTCGATATTTTACAATCATTCCTATTCAGCATGCCATGTGAAATAATGTGTTATCTGCTTTTGGATTCAAAATACCCTTGAGAAGTTATCCTGTAAATGCACATGATCAACGCAGTTTTTGCATGTACTCTAGAAGAGATGGGGTATGAATTTAAGGTGCAAGACAACACATGAATGCTTGAGCTAGTCTGTCATAACAGTGTTAGCAGCGTTCCCTGGGCAGTGTGCCATGACTTGTAATCATTTTGCTTCCAGTTAAACAAGGTGGCTTAAACTGGGCTTGGAGTGGTACCTCACACCTCCATATATGGCACAGCAATGTGCCACATGCTTTAAATGGAAACTGCTAGATGTTGGAAGGGTGGGAGAAAAAAAGGATGCAAGGTTAGACACAAGGCAGCCATAGCATCAAGTCTCTTGAATATAAGGTGAAAGAGCTGACCAGAATAGTAAACAAAAAGCAAAATTTATTTGCAGTGAGATGCTAATATTATCCTTTTTTGACATGAAATCTGAGTATGAGACTTTTTTCATTGAAATGTCTTTTTTTCTTCTTGAAAACAAAATTGATAGTTGACTGACATTCATCTTATTCTGCTAATGAAAAAAAAATGTTCTCTGTAGATACCCATGCTGTGTCAGAGATTACAGGCAAGTTATCTCTCCATACTTTTTTGGGTGGTATTTTGTTTTGGAGAACAGATTTGTACCTTCTTAAGTTTCTCAGTGGTGTCTTGCTGAAATTACTGTCTATGTAGAGTTTATTTCATATTGGTCCATTTTAAAAACATATATTAATTTCAAGTGTTTTTCTTTCCTTTTAGTAAGTATGACCAAAGAACATTATCTTAAGTCTGGTATTTTGGTTTTCTGGATCAGATGTTCAGTACAAAATGGACGAAGATTAGTGACCCCTAACTTACATAAATGCTTCCTAAGTTCTGCCAATTAGTCCAGATGAGATTTGATTAATACTAAATAATAGTTTAATACTAAAGATTACCACCATATTTATTCTTCCTTTAGTTTTTACTTCTTTGGGTTTTTTATATTTACTAGTCAATTTTTACACCAGGGACAATCTGATTCTGCCTCCTTACTTCACTATGCTGTATATGAAAGCAATTTTCTAGACGTCCTTAAATATTTTGAATTGTGTGGGAAGTAGTCTCTCTCCTGTTATTTCTTTAAGTGACATTCACTGTACTAAGTCAGGAAATGATCACTTCATATTTCCCCAGCATCCAGAAAGCCTTTTACCTCCACACAACAAAATAATACTTTCTCTGCTGCTGTCTCAAAGCCCTTTGCAAACATTAAAGTCCAAACACCTCCGTGTGAGAGAGATAAGTACTGGACTATAATCAACTCCATTACCTACAAAGCTTCACTGTTCAGCTTTACACAGAATGTCTATAAGCCAGCAGCTGAAAATTAAAGGCGATCTAATTTTTTATTCAGTGGATTTCAGTATGCAGCATGAATTGACCTACAGACATTTAAATTGCTTTCATCCATGATTGTGATGTTACTCTAAATTATCACTTGTGTCACACAGCAGCTGCTCTCCAGGCCAGTGGAGAGTATATTTTCTGGTAACTGGGATCCTAAACTTCCGACAGTCATCCCTAGCCTTTCCCACATCCATCAATCTCTCAGCATCAGTAAGTACGAGTCCTTTTATATTTTCTTTCTGACCCAATGAAGAACTCGTCAGATATGATTTTCCTTCCTGCACCAATCTCATTGCAGTTATTAGCCTTCTATTTTCTTTTTATTCTCAAAAATTGTTAGTGAAATATACTGTGCATTGAAAACTGCACAAATGGGTTGAGCAAAATTACATATGAAAATTCCAAATTTGAGGAAACTTTAAAAAAATGAAACCTCCAACACTTTGTGTTCCATTTTGACATTTTGAAAGTGAATTTTTAAAACTAGTTTAGTTTTAGTTTTGAAAATGCAACTACTTTTAAAAAGAAAAGTAAGCCCTAGAAATTAAATTGAACATCAGGCTAAAAAATACTTATTCTTTTAAATTCTTCTGAGTATCATAAACATGATCCTTTCCTGTCCAAGTTAAGTGAGACAAGGGGAAAAAGTAATCTCTATACATCTGTAATATAGTACAGAAAAACAAGCTGTGTCTACTCAGATAACCTCTGATCACTTTCTTCTTTCGAACATAGCTCACTGCTGCAGAGGTCCTGATCTTTATCACTGGAATTCATTTGTCTGAACTCTATGTCTATTCAGTAATAGGATCAGCAAAGCATAAATGTTTCCTCTTATGAGTTCTTTCCCTATCTTTTCTGATGATCAAGGCGTATGTGAACTGAGGAGTTCCTGGTTCTACATCATAGTCATCTAATCCTTTTGCCTTCATTCTGAACTGGCACTTTAAAAAGAGAGAATAACTTTCTGCTTTCTCACTCATTTTAGGAACACTGGTCTTACCAAATTCCTTTCACACTTGCTTGTGGCAAAACCTTCAAAAGTATAGAGAAGTTCACAGCCTCTTGCTGTGGGTTCCAGTCAGCAGATGAAAGGGCTTTGCTTTCATTTTTATCCTTCCTGACCCTAGAATCTAGCTTGTATGTGCACATATTTCTTGTTTTGACTCTTGTGTGGTGTTTCCATGCTTTTCTTGTCTTTTTTCATTAATCTGGAGAATAGAAAATCCATCTTATTTTCTGGTATGTCTACAGAGGTTTTGCCATTTTCCTTTACCCTTTGCTGCTTCTTCATTGCAAAGTTACTTCTGCCATGACTGAGGTAAGTTCTGATGGTTGCAAGGAGAGAAAAATTTGATAGAGAAAAAAAAACTGTGTTTCTATTCATTCCAATGAAAATGAGCTGATCCAGAAGAACTGCCAACTCTTTTTCCTTTTTTTTTTCGTCACATTCTGCCCCTCATGCTTCCAACTCAATAATATATCTCTTAAACTCTGGAATCTAAGAGAATTTGGGGGCACCTAATGGAGGTGCCACTGGGCTATAGTTCTGGCCCCTCAGGACTTCCCACACACAGCTCCTTGCATAACACACTGTCTCATAGCTTCAATGCATGGCACTGTATCTGCAACCAAAAGTTGCCTGAAGCCTCGTTATGGAGAGGAGGCCAAATGTAATAAAGGCCCGTGATAAAATCTGGAAGACTATCTGGGCCTCATGCCATGTCCAAGAATGGTCACATGCCCAAGTCTTTCCTATCCTCCATATGAATAACTATGATCATGAGGTGAAGGACTGCATTGACGAAGGTCATGTTTCTGATGGCGGGTGGGAATTAAATCCAATTCTGTAGACTGCATATTCTTGTGAAATTATTAATTGTCATTAAAAGTACTGGGTCAACACTCATTGAAATCAGTAAACAGATTTACATCACCCTTAGTTGGCTTTGTATAGTTCTGCATTATATTCACATTCTACCTTAACTTATAAATGTTGTATTAGACAGGAGATTTTAAACTGTGTAATATTTTTAAAACGAGGAGGTTTTTTTTCTTAAATCTATTTTTCTGTGTTGAAGTGTCTGTATTCTCACCCCCAGGAAGGATTGAACCCTTTGAGTCCACACGTTATTAAGCACAGATTCATTTTAGTTTCATAAAACATTAAATGGTCTTCCAGATAAAACTGGTTTTGTTTCCCACATGTACCAAGCTGCTTGGTTCTCATAACAATGAAAGCCAAAATAAAATATGTGAAGTGTAATGAAATCACTCAGTTTATTTGTAATGCTAATGTCGTTATTTGGTTCAAAGGATTTTATTAACTACTGAAGATTCAGGAACAAATGATGGATTATCTAAGAAGACCTTTCAAGTAGCAGATGTGACTAAAAGATTGACACATGTGATGCCAGTTAAAAACTGATGCTTTAGCTCACTGGGGAAGGCTGGGTTAATGATGAAGACCAAACCCATATTCAATCAATGCTACTGTCAGCAAAACAGGGTGTGAAGCCAATGGGAGTGTTGTCTGTTCTAGAAATACAAGAACCATCCCAGAATAACTCACATGGTCCCAAGTCAACAACAAATTGTTGGCAATAACACTTCTGATCAACACTTCATTCACCGTGACAATCTAGCATATTTCATTCACATTTTGTCCCTCTAAAACCAGTGAGGTTGTTGTCACTTACCCGAAGCAGGCCAAAGCTCTGTTTCTGCAGCCCAGCAACTGAGCAGGCTGCCCCCAAACTGCCAAAGTGTGTAGGTTTGTGAACAGATCCATTGACTTCACTGATATTATTAATCTGCCAAATATTAAGGGAAGCAATTCCTTCTTGGCACAAACCTTGCCCATGCATGCACTTCCTGACTCCCAGCTAGCACACCGCTTCCTTTCCAACATGCTCTGTTGCACTCAAGCAAGACAAGTTATTATTGTGTCCTAAACATTCACAGTTTACTTCAAAAAATGAATTTTCTCATAAGCTGAGATAAAAATGTGCCTGCTGCCAGATGCTAATTGTATTCAGTGGCGCAGCAAGAAGAATCAGACTACAGTGACATGAACAAGGAGGGGCATATAAGAAACTTCCTTGGCTGGTGTACTTATGCAGGGACGCCCACCCCAAACAAGGTGCTTTCATTTTTCTTCTAAAGAAGGTTTGCACTATTTTAACATGGAACACTCTGTGACTGGAAAAAAAGAAGATCAGAGAGGGAAATTCAAAGGCAATTCAGTAGGCACAAGGGTACCTATCTTATTCAAGTTATCTAAACCTGAAGAAATTTCCAATTTTGCACTAAAGGCCCAATATAAAACTCACAGAAATCCATTACAATCTTTCCACTCACTTCTGTAGCTTTGAATGAAGCTTTTCTGACTCCTTTTAAAGTCGTTTTCTTACCTTCTTTGCCCACCTTTAATTCCGCTGTGATATCACATCCATTACAACTAGTATCAATCCGAAAGTGTAATTGCCCTACTGTGGAAAACAGTGAGAAGAGATTAATTAATGTCTTCATATCTCATCTTCTACATAATGACTTTGTCATAACTGAAATTGTCCTTCTCTTATCATATTGTCATTTTCTCCAGGTTTTAACTGTGTGTTACACTTGAAAAGGTCAATTACGGTAAGTTCAAAAAAATACATGAAAGTGAAGATGAACAACTGACATTTAACCTAAGTGATGATGCTCTGCTTTTTAACTGTGAGTTTGATTAATTTAAAACCAATTTGGATCCATTCTTTGCTTCATTGCCTGTGCAGTGAAACTCCAAAAATTTGACCCAAGAGAATATAATTCAAGATGGAATAGATGCTTAGTAGATATATATGTCTCACTCATAAATTTTCTAAAGTACTGAGCAAATGCAATTAAGGGAGTACTTTTTTTTCTTTTCTCACTTTTTTTTTTCTTTAATAGTTCTTTTGTTACTGTGTGATACCTCTAGCTAGGAAGAAAAAGAGAGCCTGTTTCCTGAAGAACATCTCCCTTTGATTTACTGACTCTACTTTGGCATGTGTTTGCTTCCATGACAATCTACTGCTGCAAGTGCTGGTAATGAGTAAAGTCCTTCGAGTAAAACTGTAACCTGTTCTACTTGATCCTGAGCTAGAATGACAGCACTATAACTCTGTTTTATCCACTGATGATCTGTCTAAGTCTTTACTCTGACGTCATTCACTGAAAATGTTATCCTTCCTAAAGTCAATTGAGCGATTTGCACAATAAGAGAGTGTTTAAATTGAGAAGGTACCTCCAGTTTATGTATATTTTTCTTTCTTACTTGCCTTTCTGTGGAGTACAGTGATCCACACTTTGTTAGATGCAGGTATCTGGAAAATAAATGAGAGATGAGAGTGATAAATTTTTAGGGTTTGTTGTTTTGATCTCCCCAGTCCTTTTCCTTCTCAGTTGTCTGGGCTTACTTAGTTGCCTCACTGCACTAACTGTTCGCCCTACACCTGCAAACAAAAATCCTTTGGCTTCTCCTTACTGTCTTCCAGTATCTTCCTGCAACTCCCAATGAAGTGTTTCTCTTCCAGATGATACAAATCCTACAGCAACACTTCCTAAGGCATTGCTATTTCCTCATTACGTCAGTTTGGGTTGGGGTCGCTCCTCTTTCAGCTACTGAACACATGTGTGCACGACCACCCTTTAGGGAACCTATGTGAGCCGGCTCACCAGGTTGCTTCAGCCTGACCTCATCCCTGTTTGCAGCATTATAAAGGATGGTACACGTACACACCTCTCAGCAGCAAAGCTTGCCAGCACTGAACAGTAGCCTGAACACAAAACCTCAGGTGTGTGCTCTTCTGTATAACAAATTTGTCATCTGGCAGTTACAAACACGGACAGAACATTCAGCTATGTTCTCATACTTTAAAAAAAAAAAATCCTCTCTTTACACAAATATAAACTGATTATTTTATTACAGTTTGAAATTATATTCAGCTTTTATTCACAGATGTATGTAGGACTTTTGTGTCCCACCAGCTCTCTTGGTGATTCCCCCTCCAAAAAAAATTACCATATAACACAAGGATAATGGCACAGTTTTGTTCAGTTCACTCCTAGGATATTATCTGGATTCCTTTAATTTCTTTGTTTATTTATTCATACCTATGTCTCCTAAATATGTTCCAGCAGTGACGTGCCTACATCATTTAAACTTTCTTCCAATTGCAGAACATTATACGCCACTCAGAGATGAAGCACTCTTTTACTGAATGACCCACAGTCTCACCTGTGGTAGATTTACTGCGTGCATGCAAGTTCAAGCCCTCCATCATAAGAAAATCATGTAGCAAGTCTGACTCAAATGCAGTTGTTCCAGCTTCTGAGTGCAGAGTTTATGTCCTGATATTCTTTAAAAAATTGCAGCTTACCCTCATTTCTCAGACCATTTTTTTTCAGTGTCTAATTTTCCTCTCTATTTACTTCTGTACTAATGCACTGCAGGGTCCTATTCCCTACTCTTTTCTGTCTCGTAGGAGTACTGCTTAAGCCTACAGTGTCACAGAGCAGCTAGTAGTATTTAGTGACCTCCTGCTCTATTAGATGGAAATTGATTTTCCTCTTCCAGGCAAGTGAAAAATCCATAATGTGCTCCATCAACTTTGTTTGTGCAGCAGCACTGGCAGCTGAAGCTACAGGTGAAGACACAGCTCTTCAGACATCACAAATGACAGCACCTTTTTCAACATCACAGTAAGCAGACTGCAGTAAAGTAGTTCTCCAGCAGTTTGTAGAAAACCTGTTAAGGACCTGCTGGCTGACATTTGTCTGGCTATTTATGGTGTTGATTTCCCCCAATTACGTTTCACATCTCTGAAATCTCCTATAACAACTTACATTATATGGTCACAAATAATAAAATCTGCAAGTGCTTGCAGGCCATTGCCCCCAAACTTAATTGGAGAAATACTATCCAAAGAGTGCACACTTGTGCTTCTGTGGGTAAAAAACAGAAGCTGAGATTTTTGTCTGATAGCAGCAATTTACCTACCTGGCCACTGAATGAAATCATAATAATCAGCATTTATGACAAGTCTTTGCAAATAAGTATTGAATACAATAAGATCAAGTAAAGCCACATCTTTGGGAACTTCCAGTTACTATCACTCTGGACAGCAGTGCTTTTTGAGCACACCCTCATGTTAGGGCTGCTGCTCCTGAGTTCAGGATACATAATTTTACCTCTGCTTTCATCTCTGAGCCTGAAACATTGAAATTAGGATTAAGAATCACCAAAAATATCAACTCTCCAGTGTCACTGTAATGCTTCTTTCTTTGACCTTACTTTCATTTGCAGAAGCTCAAAAACAATTAGTAGCTGTGGAACATGTGCACTCAGATCCAATATAACATCCTTTTATGTGAGGAGAGGGAATGGAGTGGAAACTTGGTCACCATAGCTCACTCTGACGTATGCCTAGCTGTACGAGATATTCAGACACCACAGTCTTGGCTGTAGTGTAAGAACCTGCATAGAATACAATCAAGCTAAAAAGAAGTGGGAAGTGGAGTATATGGACGCATTAACACCAAGGGAAAACTTCTTCCAGCAGTATAAAGAACATATTTTCTGGGAACAATGTCCTCTTTGTTTTTACAGCAAGCTGGACGGAAATTTCCAAGCAGATATACTCACGGCAAAAGAAATTAAAACAGCCATTCACATGATAACTAGGGAGGACAGTCAAAAGATGGCCAGACTGCAGTCATAAAGCAAGTATGAGTATTGCTTAAGCATAAGAAATTTCTTACTTTATCATAATTTCCACTGAAAACATCATCCACCAGGGGATAGAAAATAGTATAGAGAATTGGTAAATTGAGGTTCCAGTTCATCCAATCACCTCTTGTGCAATCTAGATAGATGATACAGCCTCAAGACAATTAATGGTGGTATATTTGCATGTAAAATGAGAATATGAATATTCCTCTTCTTTATCTCACGGAAGAGTTATGAAACATCACATAAGCTGTAACTTTCAGGAAAGATAATAAGAACAAAATGTTATTAATATTTTATCACCAGTTCTATTGTGTTTTCATTTTATCTGTTAATGACCATGGTTTCTAGAATTAAAGACTGTGACATTGTGGAAGTCAGGCTTTCTCTTGAAGCAGGGCATAACATGAAAGGACTGCAACAATGGTCTCATTCTGTGCATTGTATCTTTGACACTTAAGTTTTTTGAAGAGACAGAGCCCACAGGGGAGCTCTGCAGAGCTGGTAGCTTCTATGAGGGAGATCCAGCTCCATCACTCTGGAGTCGTACAGAGGCAACTACATAAGCATGACTGGGGTGTTAAAGCCAGAGAGGGAATTGCAGCAGACATGAAATTCCAGACTCTCCAGTTTTTCACTGCCCAATTTGTCACCTCCAAAGGTACTCTTTAAAAAACATGTGTGCTCATTAATATATTTATACATCTAGAGTTTAGTGTATATAAGAAATACAGTAGGCATGGACTAATTAATTCCTGCCTCTATTTGGAAGGACATGTCTATAGCTGAAAACACAACAAAAAGAAAGTGTGTGCTTTACTACATGAATTAGCTGAAAGATGAAAATATTAACAAAGGAAAGATTATTAGGATTTTGAAATGGATTGAACTTTCAAATTTATGCCTGAAGGAAAGACTTGAACTAAAAACCAGTATATCATTATTTTGTATCTGTTCAAATCAGCAAGGAAATCCCTACTGGATGGTACTTACAATGATTCATCTGGCCCAGCATTCTGCCCTGACAGTAGCAAAAAGATCTGCTCATCAGCAGGGGGAAACATGAGCCTGGATAGATTTTCAAATCCATTCACCTATTCTTCCCAACTTCCACTGTCATTGTATTAGGCACATCAGAGAGTACATGCTTCCAACATTCCCTTTAGTATTGGCTCATAAATCTGTTCATGAGTTTGTTCAGAATCTTTTGCAACCACTCATTCTTCTACCTCTACAAACTCCTGTGGCAGCAACTCTTAAAGTTCATCAGTTTCTCTGTAAAATGGTATTTTATTCATCAATTTTAACCTGATGTCCTACTAGTTCTAACAAGTTCCCCTCATACTGCAAGATGGGGTGGAAAACCAACCTACAGTCACCCAATCCACTGTGTTCGTCATCTTGAAAACCTCAGTCAACCTGCCAGCACACTTTCTCATCACCAAATTTAAGATCTCAGGCTGCTCAAACCCTTCAAATATGTGGGATGCTTCATCCCTTGTGTTTGTTGCCCTTCTCTGCTTCCAACTCTCCTACATCTGTCTTGGGATGTTGAGAGCAGGACTGCAATAAATATTCAAGCCGTGAATGTCAAGGTTTTCACAGTGGCAAAACACAACCCTCTGCCTTGTTTTCGTGGTTCTTCCTGACAATGATCAACATTTTGTCATCTGTTGGCTACTACTGCACATGAACATGATAATTCCAGAGAACAGTCCATAGTGACCAATCAGCCTCTTCCCCAAGTTTAATTTCAGCAGTAAATGTTTTAGACTCCTTAAATGTAGCTCAGCATGGGCACTTTTTGCAGCTGAGATCAGAATTGGTCTGTGTGCTGCTGTGTGTTCTCTGCTCCTCCCACTTAAACCAGACCTCTTTTGCTGATGACGCCAGCTGGAGGAAGTAGTTCTGCTCTCACTAATTCCTTGCAGGTAGTTTTCCCATCCTTGCAGTTCACCAATTCCTTGTATAGCAACAGGAGAGGATTAGCCTACTGTTATTGTTGCGTACAGCTGCATTTGGGAGCTAAAATTGACCTTTCTTGTCTTTGGCCTTTCCCCCTCTCTATTTACTCCTCTTCAAGCACAAATCTGGAGTAAGTAGAAAAGAAAATATTGTCTCTTCCAGAGTAGAAGCTGTGGCATAAGTGCTCCCTTCTGCACTCCTGCCATTTGGGCAAAAGTCACGTCTGTTATGGTTTGTGTTTTACATTTACTAGACATGTACTGAACACTATACTTCCCTGAAGTGCACTCTTTCTTTCATTTGCTCTTGGGAGAATTATGTTTTCTCAATGGAATGCTGTAAAAGTGGTGCTTTAAAGGTCCTCCCTACCCACTTACAGCTACCTATATTTTTGTTTTTAATCAGGTCAAACAATTTGCTTCCATCCTGCAGGAAGGTAATTTGAGGCTTCTGCTTTTCAGATTTTCTTTTAGAGTTTGCTCCAGGGCTAGTAATAACAAAACAGTAAATAGTTTATTACAGCTCTTACAAGGTTAAGATCCTTATTCTATTTTGAAATGTCAATGTTTTGTTATTTCCAGCAGTACAGTGCAAATCTACAACAATGCCTTTTTAAGGTACTAATGTAAAATGTTTAAGGTTTTGTAGCTTGGGCAGTTCTTGGCTTAGTTCTGCATACAAATCAGATCTGCTAATAGGAACAATGGGGTAAAACCTCACATTAAATAGACTTAACTCTACTAATTTATAGGATGAATCAATTCAACTTCTTCCACAGGAGACAAATATCCACTACACTTCCTCATCCACTTACTACTGCTTTCATTTCAATTTTCTCAGCCCTTCATTACCCACCCCCCAAACAATAGTTTTAATGTAAGCTTTACGACTTTGAAGAAAATCACACTTGCTACATGAAAAATAAGTAAAATCATGGTTTTGTTACAATCTGATGGTTAATTAAGAACAGGTACTCTTATTGCATGGGCTAAAAGCCAATCTGCAATGCCAGTTGCAGCCATGCTTTAGACTAATTCTGGCTCGGTCCCACAAAAAAAAACCAAAACCACCAAAACAGAAAAACCAACCAACCAACCAACCAACCAAAAACCCTAACCAAAACAAAAAACCAGTAGCAACTGTAGAAACTACTCAGACTATTACAGAAATTTGCCATACTAAAATTCTTCTTAAAAAGATTGTTGATCAATTGATCAGGTTATTGAGTTAAAATACCAGTGATTCACCATCCACAGTTATCTGAACCTTATGGATGTTGCCCTCTACTTCTGGAATTTTTCTTGAGTGCAGCACAATTTCAAAAGTCCTAAGCTTCTGTAAAGCTGCACAGTTAGGCAACATATTAGAACAATTTTTGCAGAGGAAATTTTGTATCTTTTTGTAACATGATCTGCACAGAAATGAGCAAAACCACAGCTTGGCCTATCATCTGGAATGTGTCACCATGCCCTAGTTTCAAAATCTAGGTGGCCAGGCTTTCCAATCACTAAGAGATTTATCACATGTATGTGTCAAAGTCCTGCTGTCTCTCTCACATGCAATAGCCCCTCAGTTCTTTTTCAACACACAAGAAGTCCTGACTCTTGTTCTTCTGTTAGAAGAGAGGGAAAAATATGTTCCTTTTGTGAGCAATTTGCATTGCCCTGCAACCATCTAAATCAACAGCCCATTTATGGGGATGAGGGTACATCCACGTGTTGATATACAGATATAAATTGATATATATATATATATATATAGGTATGGATTTATCAATGACACATTCCAAAAGAAATGCCAGAAGTGTTCAGTTCTAAGTATAATGATGTATTTTTGGGGAAAAATAGAAGCAGAGAGTCAGGAAGAACAAGACCCAGCAAGTGCATGGGTTTTTGAGATGCTTGCCATCAGTTGTCCTGTAAGGCAAAATAGATTAAATAATAGGGAGCATGACCTAGAACAACAGAATGAAGTCCTGTACATGGCAAAATCAATCTAAGCCTATAACAAGGCTCATGGCTTCAAAGCTCCAAGGTTTTTTGAACTACATTTGAAAGCATCTTAAATCTGAAATCCATGAGTTGAACCTGTTTATTTAACTTCTGTGCATCAGCTGGAAAAATCAACCACTTCCTTCTTCCTTCCTGCCACTGAAAAGAAGTCAGACTTTTTAGATTCTTTTTAATAAAAAATGTCTTTGAGGAAGTACTCAAGTCTTTTGTTAAAACCTGATATTTGGAAATGTTGTCAATGAATCCAAAAGTCATTTCCAAACAGTTTTATTCAGGCAGAAACATGCTATTTCCATGATGTTCAGTTCCTAAGTAGTAGTTAAACATCTAAGCCCTTATTTTAAGACAAAGTTAGCTTAATTAAAATTATATATTCTTCAAAAAACATTACTCTCAAAAACTAGCATCCACTATTTCTTTTTATTAAAGTTCCAGATGTGCTAACATTTATAAAGTCAATACAATATTCAATGAAATTACTACCTTTTTTAACTATGAGCACTATTAAGCAAGTTATTTGATAAAGTTTTCTGTGTATAAGAGTTGCTTGAATTTTAAAAAAGTTGAGCAGTAGAGCACTAAGAATTAAGAACCTAGAATTAATAAAACTTGCCTGCACCTCGGTTTCAAAACAACAGTTTCATATTTATAAGATGCAGATGACCACCTTGAAAGGAAATCCAACATTTTTTATGAAAACAAATAATGATGAATGAAGAGCTCATGTATTTAGCATGAAGTTCCAAAAACCCTTGAGAGAGACAAATCTGATTTTCATTTATGCCTCAACATATCTTATACATGAGGTGAAAAATTACTTTAAGCTCTCTTTACACTTTGGGAGATCTGTCCCCCAGGAGGCTTCGCCTGGCAGTCCAGCAGGGGAGTGAAGGCTTGCACTACTTGTCTGCAATCACTCCTCTTTGTGGGTGGGGCAGATCCCTGGATGCCTGGGAGAAAATGCGGGGAAGAAAAGCGCAGGAAGTCACTCTATAGGAGGGCCAAGCATGTAAAAGCAGTGAACTGTGACACAACCCTGGGGCCGTTTTCTTTGGGTTTCTTGGAGGGAGAGGGGATCGCCTGGAGTGTTGATGCCTATATAATTTGGCTCAGGGTTATTAGGTGCTTATACAGCTTGAGTTATAAGATATCAACATAACCTGAATCATAACTTTCTATATCAATATAACCTAAATCATAGCTTTGTATACCTATATAACCTGAATTATAACTTTTTATACTAATATAACTTGAATTATAACTTTCTATACAATGTAATGGCCGTTATATGGTTAACTAGTTGCTTAATGCTGAATTGACAAAAAACTCACCAGGTGCATAGCTTCAAAGGTGGACAAGTATAGGACTAATGAGAAATTGTCAAATGTAAAGCCAATTAGCCACAGAATACAGGCCCACGGCAGGGGCATGCAACTGTTGCTGTATGGAAATCGCGCCCAGCCTGCCCCGGGAGCCGCGCAGACTCCTGGCAGCTCGCAGCGTACACGCTCCATGTGCTGAGCTGACACCGGCGAGGCGCCCGGGGTACCGCGGTAGCGGTCCGTCCGGTAGTTTCTTCCTCTCTTTGTCTCTCTTTATCCCTCTTTGTTCCTTTTTCTGTCCCACTTTGGTACTCACACTTACCCATCTTTATCAATAAGCAGGTCTCAGATATAATATTGCTGCATTTGCACTTTATTTTTTGTCTGTGAAATCTATTAAAAAGAATCCTTCCCGACTCCCCCTTTTTATAGTGGGATGGAATAATACTGCTATTTTCTTCTTTTTTTTCTTTTTTCTTCTTTTTTTAATTTAATTTTTGTGAGTACTCTGAATATTATTCCTGTAGGGTAAGAGACTAAAAAAAAGTTTAGGAACAAGAAGTTAAGCATTTTCTTTAATTTAAAACCCACTTAGGTTTTCCTTTTTACAGAGAAAAAAATAAATAGAGAATGTGACATATTATTTCTTCACTAGTTTTTTTGCTAACATTTTTAGTGGCAGAGAGCAGGAAGATTATTTTGCAAAGGGAAGATGATAGCAGTTTAAAATATGAGATAAAGTAGGATTGTCTTTTTAATTCTTTCTTAAAGAAAACAGATTGTCAACATGTTTTTTGTCTGTGCTAACTTGAATATCCATACATGAGTATTTTCTCAAGTGATTTTCATCACTTCAAAGTTTCTATAGTATTGCTCAGGATATGTTGATTGCAATGTCTTTATGCTAGCTGAAGACCATGAGACACTTAGTTCCCCACAGTCTTAAATGTGACAGTCCAGTGTGTGGGTGTCACAGAGCACTTGTGCAGCTAGAGTCTGACTCCTGCCCTTGTCCATAGCTGTGCTCTCTCATCGGATTTATTTGGCTCACCTAATTCATGAGATAACTGAGCACTGAGGTACCTGGCCCTCAATTCTGGGGTGGTTTTTAAATTACTTTTTTATTTAGCTTTAGTTTCATGGCTATTTCAACAAGAAATCTTATAATTCCTTAAAAACTACTACTGAAAAATGAAGATTTATGCACTCAGATAGAGGCAGTGCATTTTGGATACAAGAATGAAACTGAGAATGGCTTGGTATCCACAGAAGAAAAGATATAGCTGTTAATGAAGCCTTAGGATATGTTTTGCAGTGTTGGTGAACTGTCTTTGCTGCCCATAACTCAGAAAAAGCACTATATTATTTTCTCAGGCACACAATAATTTTACTTCATATCAGCAAGCAGCTTTAAATGCTGAAGGCTAGTAGAAATTCATTTATTCAATAATATGTAAAGCAAATGAGGAAGTCTGCGTAGAAGGCATTCTGCTCTGTATAGCAGGGATACATACATTTTTCAGCGTTGCACAAGATTTCACTGCACAATTTCCATTCAAGCCAAAGGGGCTTGTGCATGCCTAATTCCCACAAACCTCACAGGAAAATTATTCTGGGGACAGATTATACAGTAGGTCTTAACAACACTAATAAAAACATCCATTAAAATCTCTACTCATAGTTCGCCAGCCATTTTTCTTTTACCACAGGACCTTGGACTGTCTCTCACTGCTTCTCTGAGAAAGAATTCTCCCTGGCTGCAGCAAAAAGCTTTAGCACGGTGTATTTCTTGTCTTCTATAATGTGAGCTTCTTAATCCTGTCACTGCTATATGTAAGGTTTATATGACATTTTTACTGCTTTTATTCAAAAACACTGCTCAATATTGTCATGTTATTTGCTTCAAATTGATTATCCTTGTAAGTTCTCTTTCTGTGAGCACCGAAGACCTCTTGTTTCCACAGGGTTATGGTCATTTAAAAAAAAAAAGAGTCAAAGATCCTTTGAAGCTGAAGAAAAGAGCAACTTCTTACATTAGCTCTAAGCAAGGATGAAAGCATCAACAAGCGCCTGCTTGCACGGTAGACATTTGCAGACTCCACAGGCGTCTCAAACACCTTATTTTATTTGACAAGTCACTGATCGCTGAAGGTACTGAAGAGATCTAAAGATATCAGGGAAATCATCTGCAATTGCTGCTTTCTTGTCAGTCTCAGGAAAGACAGGATATTTGCTAAAACTGAGGTTCTTGCCCTACCTCAGGTAAGCACCTGCACATGGTAACAGCAAACCTTGATTTTCCGGTGTCACTTCTTTTTGAATGTTTCTGTTTGTAATTCAGGGTGTTACATCTCAGAAGAAATGTTTTCTGGGATGTTTTATGTTTTTTTTTTTTTTTTTGAGAAATAAAAACCATGAAAGATTAGGGGACAGCTGACTAGTGTTCTTAAAAAATAGCACAGCCCATCTTCAGTGCTGTTTAAAAGTTTCTTGTGGACTGTTTATTTTCTGGAATCCAGGTTTGGCGCTCTTTCACATATGGACAAAGTGTGGATTTTTCTTAGGTTTTTTTTGTTTGTATCTTGATATTATTGTGGTTGTCTGGATATCCTATTTAATCCTTTTTTTGCTTCATTGCTCTTACATTGCCCCTCACCCTTCTCCCTCATGTTCTTCAGCACCTTTTTCTGCCACCGCCCTATTCTCTTTTCTTCCCATGTTTTCGTTCCTTCTTCAGTTTCAAGCTCACTATTTTCCGGTCCTGCCCACAGTACGTTATTATTGTGTCTTTAAATGCAAGGAAAATCAATTAATGATGTAACTGTGCTTCAGCCTGTGCATATTTGCATGTATGCAAATATACATATTAAAATTTATGTATTAGTATCAATTAGCATGTATATCATGGTACTAAGGTGTTGCTGTTTACAGGACGATGTGTGCAACAACTTAGGCCTGGTTTCTCCTTCAAAGGTTGTCTGCCAAAATTGCCTAAACAATCCTGTCTTGCCCCTTTTAGGGCACTTTTCACCTTAGCAACTATAGGATGACAGCTGAGGTGAATACACAGCTGCTGCGCAAAAATTGCTGAAGGACAGAGACCTCTCCTGTTCTGGCCACTGAATGAGAGCAAACACACAGGTTTATGCCTTAGCAGTCTGCAGTTTTAACTTGTGTAAAAGTGCTCATTTCATCACTGAGGTATTCTCTGAAATGAATGCTTTTCATGAAGCAGAGAGGAATGGAGAAATGATAGAGGATAAAGCAAACAAGTGTGTCCTTGATCTTGTTTCTACTCCCATCAGAAGATTCTCCAATGGGCTTCAAATATGACAGCAAAAAGGGACTGTGAATATTTAAGGGAGAGGAGACAGTTCATTTGTTGACATAAATAGAGTAGGGAAAGCAATAAAATCTTAAAAGCTTGGAGTGAACTGAAGAATTCTTGATTTTACTTAAAACTTTATTTTAACATGTTTTTCCTGTTTCATTGTCCTTTCATTGTAGAGTTTTGGATAGAGCAGGAATGGTGAGGTTACACTAAACCTGTCAAAACTGATGATAATTCAAAGAAAATTTCAGTCCTTTGCAGGCATAACTTTAATGAATGAGATACCTTGACTCCTCCTCATGACTGTCTCATGATTTTATCTTCTCTCTTAAGTGTGGTCTAATTTATTCTGTGTAAAATAGGCCCTACCTGTGTAGCTCAGAATATGCAGTCCCTGCTCCAAATTACTGTACTCTGCCCTGGCAGGAAGTCAAATGTCTACCATTAATTAAATAGATGGTACCTTCAGAGTTCTCCTAGAAGCCAGGCAGACAAACACCAAAGAGATGGTGACCAGGAGTAAGGTGACAGGGAGGATGTGGTAGGAAGACAATTCACTGATCATGGCTAATAGCACTCTGTTAAAAATATCAGTCACGGTTTTAGGTTGCCCCATGTAAATCTCACCTCTGTCTGAGACCATCCAAGACCTCTATTCTCAACCTTGTGTACTTCAATGGCCTCAACAGGATGTTTTTGGCTAATCTAGGATGAAAAACCTTATTTGAGTTTAAACTAATTGTTACTGGCATGGTCCCATGAAGAAAGCTAGGTTCAGAGTAGTTAAGTTTCTTGACAAAATTCCTTTTCCTTTCTACTTTTTTGCAAAGTGCACAACTAAACAAATAATGGTATCTGTCTCTAATATGTAACTCTCTTAGTGAACAATTATAGTTGGGGATTAATTGCTCACAGAAATGTTAATGAGGATTGAGTTGAGTACTAATCCAATTCTATGAGGTTTGGAAAGCTGTTAATCTGAACTCAAAAGTCAAAAGAAAGATTGTATTGGGTTGCTGGTTTTGGGTTATGTTTTACTCCCACAGACCCCACAAAGTGTGTAGAATAACTCTGCTACCACTCAAAATTCAACTCCCAGTAAGTCTCAAGGACAGATTGGACTGAGCTCCAAGCAACCTGTTCTTATGAAAGGTGTCCCTGCCCACCTCAGGGGGATTGGAACTAGATGATCTTTAAGCTCCCTTCTAACCCAGGCCATTCTACGATTGTATGAAGCCTGAACTGTACCTACAGGATATTTGTTCTGGTTTTTGCTTTATTTTCTTATACACTCTCATGTCATTATACTAATAACTAGCCATTTTCTAATATAACAGGTTCAGTTTCCTTGATGCTAATTGGACATGTTGCAAAATTTTGTCAGAGAAGGTGATAATTAGGATGCATCATTAGCTTCTGTGATACCTATATTCATTAAACTGTATTTCCCTCCTTCTTTACAAATGATGGTCTTACTTATGGTTGTTTCTCCTTGGGCTTTTCTCTGTGATACTCTCAACACATCCCACCGGTTACAAAATGGTTTGAATTTTTGCTGACTTTTCAATATCTTGAAATAACTTGGAATCTCATGGGGTACAGGCTCCAGAGAAAAGTATAAAAACAGATCTATCTTGTTGAACTAGCTAAAGCACAGCTGCCGGAAAGCATCACGCAGTGGATCAGTAGGCATTTAGTTCAAATTTTCTCTACAAACATTGCCACATAATCCAGATACGATACATGCTGATCTTTGTGCCTCAAGCAGTCCAACTTGCAATTCCACAGTAGATTTTAGAATGTTATTTCTGTTCAAAGGAAAAAAAGCAACAACAGTAAATACAGAAACCAAGTGGATTTGTATTTTTGAAATGAAGCCTTATTCAGTGAAGTCAAAAGTATCAACTTCACAGGATTCATAAACTATTTTTTTAACAGTTTCTGGGATTTAGGTTCATCATGAGCAATTCCAAGAAATCTTCAACTTTCCAAGGAGAAATACAACATTCTTCTGGTAGCAGATTTTTATTTTTCTTCTTGTAAGATCTGGGGAAAGGAATTTCTTTAATGCTAGAGTTACATGGGACAGTCCTTTCCCCAAGTAATGTAAATCCTGTCTTGACTCAGTTTCCCCTTATACTTTGATTCTTTTAGTTCACCTTAGGCAAATAAACCTAAATAGTATAATAGATCAATATTCCTGAGGAAAAAGATTGAGCTTGACTGAATCTTAGTATATTGACTTCCACATCTGATTATGCTACTTAGCTGTAAACAACCCCTTTTTTATGTGCTAAGGCAGAATATGCAAGTTTAATCCTCTTTAAGAGACAAACTTGAAACCATCTTTCAAGGATTAATGTAATAAACATCTTTGAAAATTGCTATAATAAATAAAACTATTATAAGATGTATAGTCATTAATATTTATGCAGGTATATGTTCAGGAAAAGAAAAACAGTGAGCAGAAAGTGTTTTGGGGTGAGTTGATATTATTTTGCATGTGAATAGAGTCTCAAGAAGAGCAAACTCATCTTTTAGTTCTACCTGGCAGCACTTAGTGACTATCATTGTTCAGTCAGGGCATTTTTGGCACAAAAAGGAGATGTCTGAAGTAGGGTTGAACTGCAGAAAGATTTCTGCAAAGAGGTGAAGATCAGCCTTCTTTTTATAAGCTGTAGATCAGGCAAGAAACAATAGTCTTTGGCCACACCAGGAGATGCAGGTAAGGCACTAGGCTGGGTGGGATCCCAGACAGTGAAGACCAAGGAACTACTTCTCTGGGAGACTGCAGAGCTCCAGTCACTCAAGGTCTCTAACAGCAGTTTATGAAGAAGTCTGCCAGAAATGATGTTGTTGCACAGTTTTTATGTCTTCCCTTTTCTTTACGCTTCTTCCAGCTGATCAGTACTGGAGGCTACAACCTTACCTCTGCCTTACAGCAACTTGCCAAAGTTGTAGGGAAAATCTGGGATGTCCTTTTCAGTATTTGGAGAGGGAGGGAAAAAAAGGTAAAAAATTACTGATGTCTTTATTTTGCAGAAACTTGACTATTATAAACAAGTCATAAATTGAAAATTTGGGGAGTATCCATTGCTTTTTCCCAGAAAAACAGAGACTACATTCATTCCCCCAGTAGGATAGAGAAAAAAAGTTGGCAGCAGGCTTAAGTGGTGCCAATGGATTTGGCAAGAAGGAAGGACAGATCTTTCACAATGTGCAACAGTGTTTACGGGACTAGGAAGGAGATGGGGGATATGGAGGTGTAGGACAAACAAGCAAAGATAAACAGGCCCAGATACTCATCAAAGAGAACAGGATTGTCCACCTGGCAGAGAGGGCTGGAAGTGGCACTTTCTAGGAAATAAGAGATGATGTAACGACAAGATGAGTTTTGCTTTTTTTACTTTTTTTCAAGAGTTCTCCCATTCCTCATAACAGCTGCAGTTTCTCTGCCTGTGTCAGTCTGTACTCCAGAAGGTTTTCCTGAGTCATAATTGCTCACTTAGATTTGCGATATCCTTCAGTCTCTGGAGTTTTCAACAAGACTTAGGGAATAACAACCTGGACAAGAAAAATGAGGAAACCCTGCAAGAGAGCAAGTACCTGCAAATCAGATTCATACAGGTAAATCATGTCTATTTTGTCATAAGTACAAAAACTCCTCAATGTTTGCATTTTAGGAAAATAGGAAACCAAGACAGATGAATTTTGGTGATGGAAGTAATGTGGGAGAGGGACTGTGAGAGGAACACAAGGGTCGGTGGTGTCGTTTGATTTATGATTGCAGCAAAAAGGTGTGAAAAGACCCAAGGGGGAGGAGGAGAGTGGGAGTCCAGACAAAAAGAATGGAGGTCAGAGAATAATGAGCATGCAGAAAAGTAGAGTACATATTTTCATTTTTTGTCTACTCTTTACTTAGATGTATTCAAAGTCTCAGCAACCCAATCTGCTCTGAGTGGTGGTGTTGGACCACATGTGCTCCAAAGATCCCTTCCAACCTAAATAATTTTATGATTATAATGAAGCTACTGCAAAAGGTATTATTTCTGTGTTGAAAACATACTGCTTCTCTCTTCTCAGAGTTGCTGATGAGTGACGAACAATCCCATAATGTTTACTTAACCTACCTACCTTCTCTTTCTTTTCAAGTTCAGGCAGCATTTTAAGATGTGCTTTCCAACTCATTGAACCCTGCCAAGTATGATATTGTTAGCAGAAGAGCAACATTAGCCAGAAACCAACTTGACCTGGTCTAGTGATAGGATCTGATCCCATCTTGTAAGACCAGGACACAAGACAGGTAAGCACAGACTCTATTTCCATGTCACAAATGTGTGATACATATTCTTGCACAGTTGCACAAGTTTCATGCTGAGCGGAGGTTGGTGGGAATTAACTTTGTTTCACCCTCACACTGAATTCCAGCAACGCAGAACATCCTAATTTCTGGAAGTATGTTTAAATTCTCACCTAAATCCTTCTAAAAAGAAAAATTATGAAACTACGACTTGGAACCATTATGGCAGAAACTTTAAATTAACGAAACTGGCCATGCTCTTAGTTCTTTTATATGAGCAGAATAGAAAAATTGCCTTAAAAGGGGTGTAAGTGCTTGTTGAGGGCACCCTGTGCTTGAAAAAGATTTCCTTTGCCAGCTTGAACAAGGCTGATGGCTTGGAAGGATTGCAAACACAAGGGTCACAACAACCCCTGAGCACAGCTTAACTACTATGCTGAGGGGCATAGTATAAAGTTGCAGGAGCAATAAAATGCTGATACAGAGCTCCCATTTAAAGCAAGTAGCATTTGGTCGCTAGGGAAGCCATTGGCCCTGCAGTGGATTTATTTTTCTGAAGTGAGAGAATTTTTATCACTTTCTGTTTCATCTTGGAAAATGGGGTTAATGTTCCATGAAGGAGATAATGAAAACCATCTAGGGAGCCATCAGACAAAGAAACCTCTGGAAGCTGCATTGGGAAAAAAATTTCCATCTCTGCTTGGCTCTTACAAGTGTGAATCACCATTTTACCACCACTTTTGAGAAATGACAGATTTAATATATGCTCCATCTAAGAAACAGAGGTGTGTACAACACAGAAAGGTGTGGAGGGCGATTTCTTTGAAATAAAACTGCTCTGTAGAAGAGAAAATATTTGAACATAAATTTCAAAGGCTTGTTTCAGCGGATAATGCTTTTAGGCTTGGGAGGTACAGCCTACTACTAATCAGCATTGTTAACTGACACAATGCAATGTGGGTATATGAAACTGAAAATAGATACAGTTACAGTAGGGAGCCTTCTTAAGATATGCTAAGACTTTCTTCTATATTATTCTTATTTTTAAAGTTGCATAAATTTAGAAGACAATTAAATTCACTCCTAAAAAGTACTGGAAAATCTAACAGAATTTTAAATTCTCCAGCAATTTAAATGAAGATTTTCATTTCAAGAAAGTAAATGAAATCTTGAAATTGGAGAAGAAAGTGTAACAAGTACTCTGGAAAAGAGATGGGATAAAAGCAATTGTAAACAAAAAAAAATTGGTAAGGGAGTGAATAATAAAAAATGGATTAAGATGAAATGAGATGCAGTGATAATGATCAAAACTTGCCAAAATTATACAGATTAAATTCTCCAAATCAGAAAACTAAGTGAAAACAAGAGACAGGAGAAGAAATGAAGGAAATGAGGAGCAAATGAACAGCTTAAAAAAAAAAAAAAGGGAGTAAATTCTGCACCAAAGTGCAAACAAGCAAATGGCATGGCATGAGCTGATATGCGGGGAAATGGACCAAAGCTTCCCAAATTGAACCTTACTGAAATCACAAGATTTCATTTCCTTTCACAAAATGAAGAATTGCAGTTCGTGAAAGGAAATGAAATCCCAAATTCAGAGAAGTGCAACAAGCACTCGGGACAGGAGATATGATCAAATAAATGGCGAGTGGGAAAAAACCAGAAAATTTGGAAACGGAGTGAATACAATGCAATGGATTGGGATAAAAGGAGGTTCAGTGAAAACAACCGAAACTTGCCAAAATGATACAGATTGAATTCTCCAAATCAGAAAACTAAGTGAAAAGAAGAGACAGGAGAAGAAATGGAGGAAATGAAATGGCTAGGGGAAAAAAAAAAAAGCAGTAATTTCTGTACCGAAATGAAAACAAGAAAATGGCATGGCATGACCTGAAGAGCAGGCAAATGGATCAAGACTTGCCGAATTCATTCTCACTGAAATCACAAGACTTCATTTCCTTTCATGAAATGAAGAATTTTAGTTCATGAAAGGAAAGGAAATCCCAAATTCAGAAATGTAGTGTAACAAATGCTTGGGACAGGAGATATGATGAAATAATATGCGAGTGAAAAAAAAAAAAAAAAATTCAAAAATGGGGCGAATAAAACACGATAGATTTGGATGAAATGAGGTTCAGTGAAAATGACCAATACTTGCAAAAACTATATGCATTGAAATCTCGAAAACAGGGAAGGAGTGGAAATAGGCAGGGGAGGATCTATGATTAATTTACATGGCAATTAAGGAAAAAAAGAATTTTGAATTAAAATAATTAAATGGCATAGGATGACATCAGGTGCAACCGAGTGTACTGATAGGGAAAGATAAGTGTTCCTGCTGAAGGAGTATATAACACGGTGCAGACAAGGAGAACGAGAGATGAAGAGAGAAAGAGAAGAATAACATTACCTCTGTCCTTTTGCCAGATGGAGCCTGCATGCTGCGAGCAGCGATGAGGCTGCGCGGCTCCTGTGGCCAACTGGGTACCATTTCCACGTGGAGGCTGGCGATGTGCCTGCGGCATTTGTGAGCGATGGCCTGGCTGCTGTGGGCTGCTGCCACACCACACGGGAAACACAGCAGCGTCTGCTACATCAGAGAAACAGCGGAGCATGAGGCTGTCGTGGCAGTGAGCTGCTTGGGGAAGTGGTGAAGCAGGTCACAGGGACAGGTGGGGATGGGACAACCAGCCAGGGAAGATGCAGCACTCCAGGGAGAAAAAAGCAAGGAGGGGAGTAGAGCTGACTGTCCAGGCGAGCTCCTGCTCCATGCAAGAAAACCAGAAAATTACATCCTCAGGGGTGTTAAAACCAGATTATTAAGGTTGGCTTTCACATGTGAAGATTGGTTGATGAGTTTAATTGATGGGTGTTGTTAATGGTTGTTGTTGTTTAATGAATTTGTTGTGGGTTATCAGATGTTTTGAACCGGTACTATATCTGTTTTATATTTCATGTATTATCAGTCTGACAAGGAGGCTTGGAACTTTCTGGAAGTCCGATGATGTAATGAAGGGAGGAGTTCGAGTGGGGTTTAGGCTCAGGGGAGTGAGAGCAAGATCATTGGATGGGGACTGAGCCTATGGCAAGACCCTGGACAACGGGATGCAGTCAACTAGTCAATTAAAAGACTGACCAAATCTCCAGCCAGTCATCTCGGACCTAGAGCGAGAGCATAGGGGAGGTGATGAGCGGGGTTTGTGGGGTATAAAATGTACCGACACAGCCCATGAGGTCCACCTGGCTCCAGGCTATCTGAGCCACAGCCAGCGCTGCCCTTTGCTTTGTGCACGGCAGACAGCCATTCCAAGCCTCTTATCGTTGTGTTAACGATGTTAATGAGTTAATAAATTCCTCACAGTTTAAACCGTGAGAGGTTCTTTCTCACAGGTGTATGGCGCAGGTAAGTGTTTTTATGTGCTAAGGCTCCTCCCATAGCCCAATTTCCTGGACATTTTTTCCCGGGTAATGGGTGATTGTCCCCACCTGACAGGGGGAGTTGCTTGCAGCCCAATTGTGGAAGCTTTCTCCCCTCGACTGGCTGTCATGCAAAGATTCACCTTGGGACTATGCTCCCCTCCATCACGTATTCAGCTCCTAGAGTAAGTTTGCACCTTATTTATAACATATTTTGAGGCATAAATAGAAAATCAAATTAGTTTTTCTACACATGGGTAATGCCAAGGATCCTCTTGGTGGTGCCAAGCAACAGGACAAGAGGCAGTGGGCAGAAACTGATGCACGGGATACCAAATTTAAATATCAGATGTGGCCATCCATTTGTAATCAAATACTGCTTTTATTTAGTAGTTTGTCCAGCTACCTCAAAGACCAAATTTCAAAGTTGAAAGGGTAGTGAATAGTCACATTTCTCATCGCTATTTTCCTCCAGACCCTTGCATCTAACATGGGATCATTGAGACTGTGGGCATAACTGGGAGTTGACAGTTCATGGTGTAGTGGCAAAGCCATGGATTAGGGAAGAGGCTGGATGTTTTTTAGCTTTCTTGGGGAAGCTGTGTGCACAGTGACAATGTATGTGCTGGCCATGTTCCTCTGAGCAAGACAGGGACCAGGTCAGGTGAGCTTTCATGCTTAGTGTGTCCAGGACAGGAAAACCTGTAATCCCCAAAATGTGGCAGCAGGGAATGATAACCTCAACACTGAGGAAACTTCTTGGGAAGTGGAGAGCACAGCAGATATTTCTCTAAGCCAGATGCTGAGTGGTCAGAAAACCCACCTGAGAGAAAGAACCTCTCTTGCTCCAGTGTACAAGAGAGATGGTTATAGATTTTATTTATGTCTATCAACTGTAGTCTTGCTGGCTTCCTCCCCACCCTCCAATTTAAATTTTCCCTTCACATGGTACTCTAATAAGACTTGGCATTTAAGCTTAAAAGCCTTTTGTTTGGGGGATTTGTAATGGTAAAATCTTTGGTCCACCACATATTTCCAGTCAGTTCAGAGGCTTCTGTCTCTACATAACACAATATAGAGTTATTTGTGACCAGACATGAACAGTTTGGTGACTCTTAAACTTCAGGGAGGCATGTCTGACTTTACGTAATTTCTGCTCCTGTTTAACCAAATTACACGGCTTTAATTCAGGTATGCCAAGGTGCTTCCAGCTTGGTGGATAAAATGTGAACTTCTATACAGAGGAGTGTAGAAATAGTGCATATTTTCAGGACATTAAGAAATCTTTTTCCTCTTAAATTTGCCAAAGACTTGTGGGTGAAAATACACTCTTTTCTTTCACAATGCCTGGAGTTCTGAATCGCATGAAGCCACCGCATTGAACATTGGAGTAAAGTTGATTTGACAGTCAGCTGCAAGGGAAAACACAGTGGTCCAAATACTGTACTGTTGAAATCAGGGTTGCTTACATTATGCTCATTTTTATAGCTGTAGTTTTTACTTCCTCCAATCAGCAGTGGTACCCTGAGGGAGTTCTATTTGAGGAAAAAGTCATGCTCTTTGAGGTCTTATTATCTAGAATTAGCTTTAAGTCAAAACAAGCCACCTGCAGCATGACTACTCTTGAAAGTTCTCTGTGTATTCAAGTGAGAATAAAACAGCTCATCAATTCAGCCTTGTTATTCCTCGTTAAACCAGTTCCTTTTATAACAGTACCTGCATAACACCGTGTTTCAAATTAACATTTAGAATTTTGAGCAGAGATCTCATAAAACATTTCTTGGATGTTAATCTGCATGTGTCTAGAGATTAGTTCTTTTTCTTTTTGTACAGGTAATCTTTCATGGAAAGTACTGATAGATTTTAGTTATTTTTAGACCTAATCCCTACAACTCCTCCCTCTTTGCTTTAGCGTCTATCTTGCTGCTTTATGGTGCAATTTATAGAGTGTCAACACACAGTGTAAAGGAGATATCTGTCAGTGCTGCAGTATTTGCAATGTCTTCTGCATTGCAATGCTCCTGCAAGTGTATTTCGAGCTATGGAGTGAACTGTGAAGAAGGGTGTTTGTGGGTGCAGGGATGGCTGCAGCTTCATCTAAGCAGATGTTCTTCCTTGTGTATCCTGGAGTGGCATGAGCTGCTGCTTCAGGGCTCTAACAAGCAGCTCCGGACAGCGGAGGCCGAAAGTGCTGTGGCCCTGAAAGGCTGAGAGCTTGACAGCATCACTCTGGACATAAAGCCAGTGACCCAGTCATCTCCTCAGATATTTGCCAGCAAATGTGCCCTGCCAGCTCTGTCCAGGAGACAGTTGCCCATAATAACTACTACTACATCCCTTTGCTGGACTTGCTCCAGTAGGTCCATGTCTCCTGTTCTGAGGAGCCCAGAGCTGGACCCTGCAGCCGGTGTGTGGCCTCACCAGTGCTGAGCAGAGAAAGTAAATCACCTCCCTGAGCCTGCTGGAAATGTGCTTCCTAATGTAGCTCAGTGTCTTCCCTGTTGGTCTTCATTTTGAGGATGAGACTTGGTTTTAGGCTATTTGAGACCTATTGTCATAAATGTGGTGGAAATGTGATGTTCCACTAAAGTGCTAATAGTAATAGTTATAAATGTAGACAAAACTTGCCAGACTAGAATACCAGAGCAGATGTCATGAAAAGCTCATTGGTGCCTGTCTTTTCCTGCCTCATTCCTACATACTGCAGTCTTACATGTTCATCAGCATAGTCTAATGCACTGTGATGTTTAAAAACCCTTCCCAATGGAGTATTCCTATTTGTACCTCGTTACAATTCCCTTGATCAGGGCAGGAAGGAGTTGAAATATATTTCCTCTCACAGTTAGATGGGCTCTTAAAGAAAATTTCAAGTCCATCCTCCTGCCTAGAGCAATTCTTCATACATGTGTCATTCCTGATGTGCTTTTCTAATATTTTTGTAAAGACTTCCATAGATGGAGACAGGAACATTTCCCCAGGCAATCTTTGCTGTTGGTTCTTCAAAACCATTACGGGTACTGAGGTCCAGCTTTTAATGAGATTTCTTCTTTGACACATCTTAAGCCTTTTTGTCTGTCCTACCAATGTCCTTCCTTGGCACGAAACATGTTCATGTATTTGTTTTTGTTAAGAGCATATGTTTATGCTTTATGTTCTCTTCCTTTATAGTTTATTTAAGCTAAACTGCAGACAGGGTCCTAATTGGCTCTGAACTGATAGGCCCAGAGCTCCACCAAGTTCATAGTACCTACTTAGGCAAAACCATCTGATAGAGGTTTCAAACTATGCCATGTTGCGTATGTAAAAGAGTAACTGCCCCCAGCCTATGAAAAAGGAAACAAAATAAAAAGAATGTGTGCAGTATTTCAAATCTGAATGAAGATCTGAAATAAATCAGATACAAACTTAAATATGAAGTACTGTCTTTAAGACTCATATCTGAATTATGGAAATGAAAAATGGGATGGAAAATGTGAAGTATCAGGTAAGCACCCCAAAGTGCTAGCAAGATTATGGGGGCTAGAGACTGAGGACTACAGAAACTGGGAAAAAGACTATGCGTGGGAAGGAAGATGAGAAAGAAAGCTTTCTTAGAAAGCAAGATGGGAAAACACTATTGTCCAATCAAATAATGTAGCAGAGATGTTAAACAAACCCCTCTAATTATTTGCAAATACTGCACTTGCTCTATGTTGAGCTATCTGTACAAGAATGTATGCACACTTCTGTCAGCCAGACTTCTAAATGACAAATATTCCTGAAAGGAAAGCTCCCGTTTCTGCAGTTGTCATTACTAGAATTACATTTTTATTTACATATAAATTTATATTTATATATTATTCTGTTGGTTATATTATCTAGGAAACACCCTTAAAGATTTACCAATGTGCCTAATTCTACTTAAAGAGAAGTCATGCTGAAGTAAGGATTGCAGGTTATTTCACGAGTGTTATTTCCAAAGGCCTGGCTAAAGTGTCAGAGAGTGTTATTTCAAATACTCAAGAAGTGTCCACCATATGGAAGGTTGTGTCTGTGGGAGTCTACTTCAAGAGAAGCAAGAACAGATGTGTAGATTGAACTCAAACAGAGCATAAGTCTTTAAAGGAAAAAAAAATTCATCCCATATTTTGGAATGGAGACAACACAAATGCTTCTAATTCCAAGAATAACTCTTATCCTAAAAGATTTTGCATCTATAAGCCACTGTTTTAGATAGTATGTTCTTTCTTAAAGGAAGTATCACTTGTCCTAAAGCATACATGAAAAAAAAGAGAAAGTTCTGATATCTGAACAAAGAGATACAGAAGGTCACAACAAGGCAGTATGACGGTGGTGGTAACAGAGCAGACATTGATTTTTGCAAACACTAAGCCCAACCTTTAGCATTGGTTCAGTCGATTTTGCGCTTGACAACAGGACAGCATGTGATGAACAAAATTGCTCCTGGGTTTTTGAAGGCTATGTTAGAAAGCAGACACATCACAAAAGAACTAGATTTCACATTAGGTTTCACATTATGCATACATGAATTCAAATAATGCAAGTAGAGCAATTACAAGACATAATCCAGCCAGCTGAAAAGCTGTATCTTAACTGTGCAGTTATAGCTGAGGTATTCCAGTCAACAAGCATTTAGCTAGAGGCAACTGTGCCTCAAAACAGAACATTTTCCAAAATTAGTTTTGAAAAATAGGCCCTTGGGAGATACTTTTTTAGCTACTTCATGATTTAAATAAGGTGACTTGTAAAGGAACATCTATTGCCCCAAGATTTGCCAATACTCACAAAAGACAGAGATGTCCTAGTTTAAGAACCCAGAGCCTTTGGCATATTATAAGAGTTATACATAATTTAACCTTTTAACAGCATATTTTAAATCATCCATATAAAAATATCTCTATAGTAACTGTAGAGCAATCACATTTTTTCTAAAGCCATCTTTGGATCTGCTTTTCTTTTATGCTGTTTTCTGTAGACGCTAATCTAAGCGTCATTACAAAAACTCCCATTTGAAGTCCATGATAAGGTTGTTTTCACCAAATCATTAAACCTTTCCTAGTAATTCTGGGTTTGGGATAGGTTATAGAGGTCTCCACCTTAAACCTTATGCACTTAATATCCTGGAAGACAGATGTAAATATAGAGAAAAAAAACAAACTTCCACAAAATATTGACTTTGGTAAATTTTTATAACCAGCTAAATGCTGAGAGTAGAGACCATCATGTCCCTTTGCAGATCAATATCCAGTTTATATGTTCTAATCCTGACAGTTTAGTGGTATATTTTCTTAAAGTTGGGGGTTACAGGCTACAGTATGTGTTTATATAAATATTTTAACTCATATCAGGATCTTACTTTTGAAACCAATTTACCTACTGCCCCTGCTTTCTGTGCTTTGCCACTGGACATGCTGTATTCCTTTAAGATGACTAAGTCAGGAGATGCACACATAATGCACTCTTAACTATTAAGACTAGTTTAATTTGACACCACAGCAGAGTTGCCCTAAAATAAAATCCTTTGACATGCATATAAAGTAGATGTCTGCACTAGTTCTTTTCTTCTACAGAACTGCTCAAGTTGAGCTATAATGTACAGACTCTACAGCTAATGTAGATACAGCCAAATTTTGTCTAAATAAATAATGTCCATGGAATATATCTAACTCTTTCATTTACCATTTATAACAGTATGAAACAATTACCAGTTCTAGAAAGGATTTCCTTGATAGGGAGATAAAGAAATTCTTCTCCATGAAAGAAGGGCTGTAGGCCTAGAGAACATGGTTTTGCTCTTAAAGAAGCTTTAAACGCAAAATAAAAGCTCATCCCTCTGTACTAAACACTAGACCTGGAAGTATTCTGAATGGCATTTACTGCAAATGCAAGTAGCGTATCTGTGTTTATTTCTCAAAATTCAAACATGCTTTCAATGGAAAGAAATTTATGGAATGAGAAGTCTGAGAGAGCCAGTCATTTGTTGATATTTGCCATATATATGTGTATATATATATATACACCTCACTACTCTGATTCCTCTTACTGGGTATACAAACTCTGTATATGTTGCCATATTTTTGCCCTGCATAACAGTGAACGGCAAAATTTGAAATTCCCTATAAAAAACCCTACCTGCTAAAACATTTGGAATTCATTGCATGAAATAGTGTTTTACCTTAAGAAATGGATTAGGCACAATTTTGCAGAAATTAGTCCCTTCCTTAGTCATGATGTAATAACTTATGCATCTTGTGTGAAACTATCTGAGGTAGCCTAACTTTTCATGTTGTTTCCTCTTCCAGATCAAATAACAGAATCAATTAGTTAATACCTTTTAACACCTTGAAAAAATACATTGGACTTACTTGCAGTATTAGGAATTCCAACTATCAAAGATTATTTGTGAAATTCAGTGGGCTTTGTCAGTATCTAATGAACTTGAAGAACTTACTGCTCTGTCAAATCTACTAACAATACTGTATGTTAATCACATCTCAGACATAATCTTTCCTAATGCTGTAAAGGAGTGCTAGTTAATGCATGACTCCTCCCCAAAGATCCTGCTCCAGGTTCACTGCTTTTGCTCTCTTCTGTCTCCTGTGTCAACTAAGCTGTTTTGACTGCTCCAGCTGGCAGCGCACAGGGTCAGCAGCTACTCCCCTTATTTGATGCTGTGGTCTCATTTTCTACTGAAGCAGAAATGACCAGCTTTAGAGAAATCTTCATTGTTGAAAGGAAGCTTCCCACTCTTCCCCGGCAAGTCATGGTAAAACACGGTTAGAAGGAAATTGGAGTACCTGACTGAAGGAAGTCTAAAATTTTGGATACAGGGGGAAAAAGAAAGGTGACTTTTCCGGTAAAAGTCAATGAAGACATAATTAAAGAAAGGACTAAAATCAATCATATAGCACTAGATATAAAATATTAGGGACATGTGCCATGGTTTTACACCTGCCAAGAGCCAAGCCCCAGGCAGCTGCTTGCTGCCTGGGAGGGAGATCCTGGGAGGGAGATCCTCCCTCCAGCAGGATCAGGGAGAGAATCATAGGGTTAAAGACAGAAAACTCCTATCTCAGAGTTGAGGTAAAGACAGTTAATAGGGAAGGAAAAGGCCACACATACAAGCAAATCAAAGCAAGGGATTAGTCCACTGCTTCCCATGGGCAGGCAGGTGTTCAGCCATCTCCAGGAAAGCAGGGTCTCATCATGAATGGTGGTTTTTTTGGGAAGACAAATGCCATCACTCCAAATGCTCCCCTCATTTCCTCCTTCTTCTCCTCTCCTTCTATACTCAGCATGATGTTATATCATCTGGAATATTCTTTTCGACAGTTGGGGTCACCTGTCCTGGCTGTCTCTCCTCCCAGCCTCTCATGTACTCCCAGCTTCCTTGCCAGAGTGGAAGTACAAAAGCAGGAAAGGCCTTGGCTCTGTGTAACCCCTGCTCAGCAATAACAAAAACATCTCTGTGTTGTCAGCCCTGTGTTCAGCATAAACCCAAAACACAGCCTCATACTGGCCACTGTGACTCTACCTGAGTCAAAACCAGCACAACATGTAAGAGATGTCAATAGCTGCTAGCAGAAGAGGGAGAAAAACATAAAAAAATTAGATTTAAACCAAGCTTTTCACTTGGATGTAGTCCATTTCAGTACTGTCAGATTATGTGATGAAGCTTATCTGCACACTCACAGAAGAGCAGACAGGCAGTGATAGGAGGGAAAGCCCAAATAATCCCCTGCCAAGCTACTTCCAGGCAGATCACACATGGGCCATCAGCCCATCTGCAGAAGCCTAGAAGAGCACAGGAATACCCAGGGAACCCAAATGAATGCCTCCCAAAGAATGCCCAGGCACCTCTCAGGTTGGTCCCACGGGAGACATCATCTGCAGCAGCCAGGTGGAAAACCAATCCCTATGGGTCATCAGGAGCAGTGGTCCTGTCGTCTTTTGGCCTAAGGCAGTGGATGCCTTTATATACATATACACATACATACAAAATTGTAAGAAGTGAGGCTTCAGTGCCTAGCCCCAGAGGAAAGCAGGATAAGGCCACTGGTGCTGTCTATATCCCTGTGGGTACTCCAAATTTCTTTCTGTGATCTGTGTGGACAACTACACTGACATGTATATGTGTAAGGTATATGTGGGCTTTTGTGTGTCTCTTGGGAGCACATCTTCAGTATCAATACTGGTAGATCTGGGCACATGGAGCAGCAGCAGTCTTACTCCTCTTGGATCCACCATGATACATATACCTCTTAGAAACATCTTTTCTTACTTCAGCTGATAACAGTACAAAAGTTAGAAAATAAATAGACTGTTCTCAAAGGTATTATTCATGCAAAATATTCATTACAATCTAAAACCTGATATTTTTGTTTAATATGAGGTAAATTCTCATCTTGAAAAAAATATTTCAAAATATTCTTTTAAAAAGTGCCTTGATCATTAGCGTTCAGGAGAGTACCAAGGAATCAGAAAGGCGGTCTGGCTTTTTAGTTCGATTTTGTTGTTATATTCGATACGCAGGTGTAAAGCTGCTCCAACTTCGGACAAGATTTCTCTGTAAAAACGATAACAGAAAAGCATATTGTTGAAGGGTAGTTCCTGAAAATATACAGTTCCTGAAAATTTACATCTCAGTGAAAGAGCTGAAAAAAAAATCATGCTGATTTCAAAGCTTATGGAAGAGTGATACCCCGGAGAACATGGCTGAAGGATGCAATCAGTGACAGTTATCCTTACTTACTGTTTTACAGTAAGTTTAGGTTCCAGGTACAGTGAGGAATGCAATCTGAGTGTTTTCATCCCCAGATTTGTAGTGCTTTTATCCTGTCAAAATGGATGCGAAAGATTATATAGTGTAACTCCCAGCCTTACTTCCGCTTAATATGTAAAGCAATATATAACAGGTAGTCTTTGAACATCTTTTTTTTAATGCATAATATCAATTTTATTGCATAACTGCTAATCTACAGTGGCAAAACCATCTCTTTGTCATAGACAATGAGAGCTTCTAAAGAAATAGTATATTTAAGGTAATTAAAGTTTACTCTTTTAAGTCTTCCTGTTAGAAGAGGAGATAAAACAGGGACAGATATCATGAGTGGATTAAGAAAACAACCACTCATATCTGGAAACCTATTTTAGCTTAACCTTTATTGATGAAGTCACTTTAGCTTCACTGAATTTTATTGTAAACAAAGATGAGCATATTATGTATATATATAAAAGATAAGTGTGTGTTTTCAGGGTAGGAGTTCAAGTAATTTCTGAGCTCCACCATATGGATTCACTGCTTACAGGAGTCTGTAATAAAGTGATGTGTTTGAAACTGGTTTTATCAGCATTGCACGGTACAGCTCCCTCTCTTCAAGCTGGCAATTATTTTTAGGTACCCTTACACATATCAAGAGAATTTTAGTTTTGTGAAAAGTACAAGCAAAGAAAATCAGGCCCTGAGGATTTTCCCTTGACTGAAGTTTATAATGTCTGGATATGCTGATATGTAATAGCTACTTCCTCATAGTTACCTGGTATTTCACATGAGAAGAGAAAATGTGATAGCAAGTAGAAACTGTAAAATAACATTTGTTTCAAAATCACTCTTTTGAGAAGGATAGATTAGGTGAAGCTGCAATAAAAGTGTAACTAAGTCAATGGAGTAATATAGTTGCTGTAAGAGATGATGGTCCAAATACACATGCAATTATACGTTACTAAATAGAGTTAATAAAATGTATAGGAAATTAACGAATAAAGGATGAAGATATATTTAAGGGTAATTCTTTCAAATTATTTTTCCCAGACTAATGTTCACTAGACCTGGTCATTGTGTTCTACCAAATCAAAGCATTAGACAGACTGGGAAAGCGGAAAAGGATAAAAACCACTGAGCTGATTTGGTGTTCTGTGCTTTTCTCATGTGCTGTTACTAGCAGCATGATTTCGTTTGAAATTTTCTCCTAGATATCTCTAATGAAACTCAGGTAATCCAAGGAGCTAGAAAGAAAAAGGTATTAATATGAAAATAATAAATAAATATGTAAAATATGAGGGAAGGTAATACTGTGGTAATCTGACCAGCAGATGGAAGAACAGAAGAGATTCTACTAGTAGTCCTCAAATAAATTGAAGAGGATTTAAATTACATACTACTGCTTGTCCATAATTTTACCTGTTTTTCATGTATGGTTTTAGATTCATTCTATGTACTATGTGTTTGCCCCCTGATTTCTAACAGAAATTACCTGATAAGAGGACAGAGTTAGTTCGTCCCCCATGAGCTGGATTTTGAAAGAAGAAGAACGTATTATTAATTTGGAGTTTAAAGAGGAAAATGAAGAAAGAAAGAATGGATGGCTGGTTTGGAACTTGAAAAACTAGGAGAAGAGGAACAGAACTGAGGGATTAAAGTTTTTCTTATAACTGCTTATCATTATATCTTGCAAAAAAATCATTTTAGGATTTGTATTGTACCAGATCTCAACTTCACAATTTTGCATAAGATCAGAATCACCCTATGATTTCATGAAGGAAATCTACTAATGTCCCCCAAAATGGATGGCAAGTTACAGTATTTCTGGATAAAAATCAATGACATTATAGTGTGCATTACAGTAGTATATACCATCATCCATTTCTGAATATCCATAAATACTGAATTCATCTTACAAGAATTTTTGCCAGCTGTAGACTACAGGCAAATCTCTAACTTTCCAGGTGTTGCCATGAATCTTGCATGTGATTAGAAAATATCAGGGTTTTGCCATCTCTTGTGTCATTTTTTGCTAGGAGCATGTCCTCCAGAAATGGCACAATATCAACGTGATTGGTTTTATTGTTTATACTATAACCTTTACATTTTTAGATATGTGTATTGGTGTTGCTTACACATGTCCTTATATCCTCAGGGACATTTCATGTTGAAGGGTTATTGCATATGAATTGTTTTACCTTATGGCCAGAATCTGTCTCATGCCTGAAATGTCTTTAGTATTAGAACCTGCCTTTTTTTTTTTTTTTTTTTTTTTTGGCCAGTATTGAGAAAATATTAACCTGAAAGGATTCATGTTATTACGATGCCTTCGTGTGCCCAACCAGACTCCCTTGTGTTAAATCCATTTGGCCCATTGCTTATGTTATGCAGTTATATTAAACCCATATTTGGTTCCATAAAGGCTATTAACACTTTACTGCATTAAACTATGGTTTTCCAACCTTGATCAGACCCAGCCCACAAACCTGTGAAGACTTTTAATGGACCTGCATTGCTAAAACCATATCAAAAGTCTTTATCTCCTTTCTTAAAAGTGCATAATTTCTCTCCTGTTTTAGAGTCAATTTTTCAGTAACTCTCTCACCAGTTTATGTATTACTTCCGTGTATTCTGGGCAAAGTCATTGTCTTTTTTTTTTTTTTTTTACTGTGTACAAATGAAAACTCCACACTTTCTTTTTATCTGTGTTTTCTCCGCATACTTTAATCTGCAAAGATCCTTTCAGATCTGCAAAAGCTCATGCACCTGCCACATCAAAAGATTTCTGTCTGCTTTGGCTTTTTTTCCTAATAATATGAATACCCTTGACATGTGCATTGCAGAAATTAATACAGTAAGGGCTATTCTGTTTTCATTTAACAATTCCCATTCCTACCTCCCAGGGTAATAAAGTACTTTGATATCAAACTTGAATCGTCTTTTTTTTCCTCTACCAAATGCTTTCATATTACCAAACCTGATATGCTTGTACTTTGGGACACCAAAAGACCTGCTAATCCTGTTGATCCTTTATTTCTTGGGACTTGCAAGGTTCTTAAATGTCTCCTGCAAAATATAGTATTATCTTGGTTATTTGAATTAGATCTGTGTAATTAAAGTAGTTTTAAATGATGGGCTTTAATAATGAACAAGCACTAAATGATTTGGTTCAATTTGCATAAGCCCCTAGAAGCTTTTGGACACCTGTTCAAGTTTAAATTTTGTGATTATGAAATGGGAAGCTCTTACAAGAAAAGGTGTTGGCACATACTTGAAGTCACTCCTCTTTGAGCTAAGCTGCTTCCAGCAAGAAGCACTCTCTAATGAGCATTTCTGTTCTTGAAATAAGACTCTGTAACATCTGTTTTTTCCTGAGTGGTACAGGGTTTCTACTTTCCTGGGAATTGGGGTCTAAATTCTCAGGACAGATTTGGAAAGACAGAATTTTGAAGCGAAATAAACCTAAAGAAAATGATCAAAATTTTCACTTTCTCAAATGCCTGAAGTGGTAGGTAGGAATTTCCTACCCTGGTCACTGAATTGGATAAAAGATATTAGCCCTGATGTGTTTTCTTTAATATTAACCACATACAAATTTTCATACTATATTTTAAATGCTTATATAATATGTAAGGAAATGGGGAAATTGGAGGGGAAGAGTGTAGTGTTTTTAAGGTATGAGAGCAATGAGAAAAGATCTAAATGTCTTCAGATAATGATGCTTCAAATTTTCTGTATAATCAAGTTCTATTTGTTTGTCTTTGTCCTTTGCTATGTCCCTAGATTCCTTGCAGGATATGGGCGTCTTTGAACATTTCTTGAATCTTCTTCCGAGTCTCTCTGCTCTTGTTTTATATAGGTGAAATGTTATATGAATTGTTCCTAAGTTTCAGATATTGAAGCACCGAGCAGTGGTTATTTAGTTTCTATTTTAACAAAGATATCCTCAAAAATTTCCTTTTCCACTTAAATAAATATGTGGAATATATCACGTGTTCTTGGAGGAAGGAAGAAAAAACAAGGGAAAAAAAGTGTGAAGGACTGGGAGTTTCTGTCAAACCAGAAACCGTTCTTTGTTACTTTAGCCCATACGGGAGATCGCAACATCTCACAAGTCAAAGATGCTAAGACTTGCTTCAGCTGATTCAGTCTCTGTGGTGCATGGAGCCACTGAGAGTCCAGCTTACAAAGCTTTCCCTGATACCAGTGAGTTTTCTGCATGCAAGAGCAGTCACCGGGACAGCAGAGGCAAACATGCAGTTTCTGACTTTCTCCTGCATGAGCTGCTTTTCTGTGAAGCTAAGGGATTTTAAAAATGGTAAGACATTTTTGATAGAAAACAAACTGGAAAATTCTCATTAAGTTTTGCTCATGTCAAGCTGTCTTTAGCAGAAGAATTTAGCAAGGGTCCTGAGGAAATGCAGACAACATCAATAAATGATAATGTAATATTGAACTATAAATACTACGTCAATATAATACATAAAGATACAGAAGTCCCCAAATCCCCCATAACTAGAAGATCGGGCAGTTTTTTCCTTGTTATAAAGACTACATCTATTAATGCAGCTTATGGACATTAAATTCAATGAGTCTTCTGTAGTTTGGGAAGTGAGATTCTTCATTTGGAAGTGACAGTGTTCAATTACTGAATGCTGTGAAATGTTTGTATGTCTGCATAAATATCCCAAGTATAAATAATGCACATGATTTCATTTTCATTTTATTGAAACTGCTACTAGACTTGATACTTTTAGGAGTTTAGGCTTCAAAACAAATTCAGATCAGGAACTGCTGTGCTTAATTGTGTTTTGATGGCCTCTGCTGTCCTGCTGTGGAAATAGGTGAATTAGAAGTGATGTTAGTGAGTGAGTGAGACAGCACAGGGATGTGTGGTATGTGTGTGTGGCTCATCCTCTCTCTGCTGCAGTGTAGATGTGGCATTTAATAAACCAATGGCAGTAGTATCATAGCTGTGGAGGAAAAAACTCTGTGTTAATATAGTAAACGTATTTCAGTTAATATTTAATGGTGTGTATGGGAATTGAGATTAATTGGGAAAAAAAAGGAAAAAAAAGAAGGAAAGACAAACAAAGAGCAAAATAAACCTTGTTATTATGCACCTTCTGTCCTTGATTGACTCTGTTGATTGCCTCTGTTGTTAACATGCATTCTCTGTTCCTGCTCTTGACTGAGTCTGTTCTTACAGTCCTTGCCCACGTTGATATTGTCATTTGTTCCTCTAAGGAATAGAAGAACACTAAGGATTACTTATGTGCTTTACACTGGAGAAGCATCTCATATGAGGAAGGACTTACTTTCCAATCCTTCACTCGCTGAGAATTGAATGTTTCAAGTTTAGTAATTTTGATCGGATTAGCAGTTCAGGTGTTCAGATCAATGGTTTAAAAGAAGCCCATTTTTCAGAATGTGCTGAAAATGGGAACTCTGGGGATTTTTTTCAAGGGCAAAAATGTGTTGCCAAAATTATGGCAATTGGAAATGCTGCTGACTTGTTGAGGGGGGGAGGTTGTTCGTTATTGTAAAGCCAACATTTTTTTGGCCAGAAATCTCTGTCAGGTGCAAAAGAAGAAATAAATGTCCTAGTGAGGGAGTTGTGCTTTTTTGTTTGTATGTGTTTATCCAATATAATCCCCTCAAATTGCAACAGATTACAAATTAATGCTACTAGAAGTGTATTTCCTTCTGTCGTTGTTTTCCAATTCAATGGTATGTGGAACAGCATTGGACGACTATAACAAAGTCAAATCATCTGCACAACTGTTAGGTTTATTTTGTTATTAATGAGACTCATAGGTTTCTGATTCCTATGAAAAATGTTTACAAAGATCTGTTAGACATAGTATAGACCTGCATATTTTGAAAGAAAGGGATTTTGAGGGGGTTGGATATGACATATCCAAGTCCTGTTTTTCCCTCCAGCATATGAAAAATGAGAATTTGCCAGCTATTTTTAACCCTTCCCTCCTTCTAGAGTGTTTCCACATTACGAATAATTTAATTTCTCCCCTGATTAGTCATCTATATTTTCAGCTCATTGAAATTGCTTTATGAGCTTAATAAATACATTGTTCATTTTATACTCTGCAAAAGGAACTAGCCATGATGCCTGCAAGCTCAAATACCTCGAAGGGAGTTTCTTTCATGTTCCCAGTTAATTAAGAGATCTAGTAGACTTGACAAGTTTCACTCATTTGGCAGGAGAAGCTTTTATTTTTGCATGAATTTGAAGTTGTTTCTTAAATAACTTACTTATCTGTGTCCCTGAGACATTGTTCCACATTCCTGCTTCTTTGAAATGTTTCATATAAACTGTCATTGCTTGACAGCCCTGTATCCTTTACTCTGTCTCATCCACAAGCACAAGAAACTGTGTCCCTGATGAGAAGGAAGCCTATTTTTACTTGTACTGCTTAAAAAAAATCCTAGACTGATCATCCAAAGTTACGATGTATTTCATTTGTGGAAATTATCATAAAATAATAAAGATCTTTAGCAGCAGAGACTCTTAAATTCAGTTACCTTATTACAAGTGAGCAGAAATTTCATTGAAACTAATGCTATTTCTGATTTATCGTCATTGCAGCTCTGATACAACTGTGTTGCAGCAGTGCCTTTTTGTCTGAATAGGCCACTAATAAAGCACAACAAAACAGTGACTTAGATAAATTCTCAATTCTGTCTATGTAGTGTGTCTGTTGTTATCCAGTATGTTATTTGGGGGAAAAAATACATAGGTCCTGTATGAACAATGACAAAATTTGCATTGGTAAAGCATTTGTAGAATTCAAACAGAAAGTGGTTAGAGAAGCCACAATTACCTCTTCATTAAGCATCCTGTGGCATCTGTATGCTGCACTTAATTCCAAGATGCCCTTGTTGGGATTACTCACAAATATTTGTCAACTGCCACGAGGGAGTGCTCACTAAGACATGTTCATTGTTTCAGTGTTGTGGGTGCTCCTTTCATCGCTGGAGTGAAGGAAACGTGTATTTCCACAATGCACTTGCAGGGCTTTATACAAACTGGAAATGATAAACAGTTTTACTTGCTGTCTCATGGCACTGCAAGAGATCTAAGACCCTCAAGTGTATGTCCTTCAAGAGAATCACTCTGAATGCAGGGCCAGTAAGAAAATAATGCTGATCCATCTCATTTGCCTAAAGGTTGCTATATTCAATGATGCTGATTCGTTTCATTTGCTTAACGGATGTTACATTCTCAGTGAAAAATATCACATGGCTGTGGATAGCGCTGAACTTGCTTTAATTATATCCATCGTATCCTGCATCTGTGTTCACTCTGGGTCAGTGCTGCAATGTCAGTCCAGTTGTGGGGAGCTGGAGGAGAAAGAACATATGCACAAATATGATTCTCAAAATTCAGGTATATTTAACAAAAATCAAGACTCCACTATAACCTTGAAGATGCACTTTTTCTTGATGGCTTAATTTAGATAAGATCAATCTTATGACCAGCACTTTGCTGGGGGACTATTTCTATTTTAATCTCTGTGACAAAGCATTAATTCTGCTTTGCACATTCCTTCAGTGCTGTGACATTCATTCCCTCAGTTCTGCAAAATTCATTCCCCCAAAATCCACAGGCTAGAAACATGACAAAAGGAGATTGTTTATTATCACAGTATATTGTTGAAATTCTGGGGTTTGTTTTTTCTTCCTTTTAATTTTTTTTTTAATCAACAGACTGACTTTTAAATCTGTCAACAGACAAATTTTTAATCCCAAAATACATTTTTTGGGATTTGTTCTGTAAGCCTCTAATAACGTAGTTTTGTTTTATTAACAATTGCTGAAGTATCTCTTCAGTCAGTTTAACATTATGAATTGTAACACTGCTTCAGAAATATTTTAGTATTTGTTGACATTTTTTGAGCAATCTCCATTGTAAAGATAAATTAATACAGTAATGGCTGAGTTTATTGTGAATTGCTGAAAGACGCTCAGAGCAATATCCACGTTAATTTTTCACGTTGTTACCTTCCCCAAAGAGTTAGCAAGATCTAAATTTACATCATTAAATAGTTCTCCACACCCCATACAAATGACCATAATAGGCAATTCTAGAAGCCTCCTGCATCTGACGAAAAATGCATCTTTATGAATATAACACTTTCACATTCAACTCCTTCATAAAGTACCTCACTTCATAAAACACTGGTGTTTTGCTTCATAAGGCATTTCTTCACAGTCCACATGAAAGGAATCCACTTTTGTCTACCTTATGAGCTGAGGGAGGCCTTGAAAACAGTTTTATGATTTTTCGAGGCCCCTCCCCTGAATACTTTCTGTGCCACTGTTCATCCACTGCCTCACCTACTCAAAAAATACAGCATTTTATTTTGCTGTTGAAAAATCAAGAAATCAATATAGGCAAAATTAAATATTTTATTGAACTGTTTGAATTTTAACTGTATTGAAAATTATAAAATCAATTATTGCAATGGTACTGTTAACAATTTCTAAAAGTACAAAATCAGTTAATTTTAAGTAACCAGGCTGAACTACTACAATGCTTTAAACAGCATGACCACATTTAAAAGTTTACTTAAGGTTAAAACACCCTTATCTATCTGTACATTTCCTTTGTGGCTTATGTGAACCATATACCTTGCATTCTCTCATATTCTCTTTAAAAGTGCTTATTAAGTTTAGCAGCTGGATCTTCTTTACCAAGAGATCTGTAAGAATAAATACAGCAGAGGGAACTGTAGAGGACAAGACCTAAGCATGCTTTGTCTCAAACATTCTGAGTATAGCTATAAGAAACTTGTGTTTGGAGGAGAGGGTCCCACAGAGATGGGGCAGCGCTGTGCTGAGCCAGCTTCCTGCTTCACCTTGAGACCTGTGCTCATTCCCCCCTCAGCTCACTCTCTGGAGAAGGACTGCCTCTGGATGCATGAAAAAAAGTGCAAAAAGTCTAATTTACATAAGAGACATGTACTAGGTTAATTATAAAAGGATATTGATTGGCTCCCCTCCCTCTCTCTTGAACAGAGATTGTGCACCCTCACTCCCCTTTTTACTCTCTTCTTTTCTCCTCTCCCTTCCTTTCCTCTTTTCCCTCTATGTTTTCTTTGTCTTGCAAGCCCAACTCAGGACCATCCACATGGCGGCACTAACGTGGGATCCAGGGACTGGTGACATTCCTTGTTTTCTTCCCTTACTTTTCCTGGGCAAAACATGGCTGCCGTATTCTATCTCATAATCCGTACTGAAGTTTGCTGTGGGAAGGGGAAGCTTGTGGAGGTGTTTGTGGCTTGTGAGCTAGCACCTTTGAGGGGTTTGTTGTGGGACTTGTGAAGTATACTGTACAAAATTAAGGGCTTGTTATCCTCCACTCTTGTGGAAGTGTATTGTAAGAATTTAAGGGCATGTTAGCCAATACCTTTTGAGTTGAAACATTCGGCTGGTTGCTGGAGCTATAGAAGGCTGTGCTATAAAAAAAAAGAGTTGCCTGACATGTGTCCATCTATATCATAGAATGGCTTGGTTTGGAAGGGAACTTAAAGTTCATCTAGTTGCAACTCCCCTTCTGTGGGCAAGGACACATTCCACTAGACCAGGTTCCTCAGAGCTCCATCCAGCCTTCTGCCAACAGTTTCAGGAACAAGCATCCACAACTTCTCTGTGCAACCTCTGGCTTACCACTCTCACAGTAAAGAATTTCTTCCTAATATCTAAGCTAAACTTACTTTCAGTTGGAAATCATCTTCCCTTGTCCTGTCACTTCATGGTCTTGTAGAAAGTCCCTCTCCATCTTTCTTGTAGGCTGCTTTATGTACTGGAATGCTGCAATTAAGTCACCCCAAAGCCTTCTCTTTTCCAGCCTAAGCAATCCCAATTCTCTCAGATTTTACTCATAGGACAGGTGCTTCATCTCTCTAATCATCTTGGTGGCCTCCTCTGGTCTTGCTCCAACAGGTCCATGTCTTCCCTGTGCTAAGGACCCCAGAGCTGATGCAGCACTGCAGGTGGGGTCTCACCAGAGCAGAGCAGAGGAACAGAATCCCCTCCCTTGCCCTGCTGCCCACACTGCTTTGGATGCAGCCTAGGACACATTTGGCTCTCTGGGCTGTGAGTGCACATGGCTGGGTCATGTCCAGCCTCTCACCCATCAGCACCCCCAAGTCCTTCTCAGCAGGGCTACGCAAGATCTGTCCATCCCCCAGCCTGTGTTGATACTGGATATGGACTCCTATACCAAAATAGAAGAAAATTAAGAGCCCATAAAACTATATCTGGGGGAACACTAAATGTAGAGAGAGGTCATCAAAGAGTACACAAGTTGTACATAAAGTTTAGCAAAAGTAGATATGTAACTTATCAGGTAATCTTTTAGTCTTCAGGACCCAAGAAAAAGTTGAAGGATGAAAAGAAGAGCTACTTTTTATAAGTACATTGAATACACTGTGGTGGGCAGGAGCAGAGAAAGGTCTGAACAGCCCTTAATAGTTAGTCAGTCTTAGATATGGAAGTATCTTGTCATGCACATCCCATGCTTCAGGGGAGGTTGTGCTTGTGCTTCACTGAAAGAAGTATTCGCAGAATATAGTGCATCTTTCATTTGAGTTTGTTTTTAATAAAAGACATTTCCAGGTTCGGGATGGAAATGGAAGAGGGAAGGAGGCAAATTTGTCTCAAATAGCTGCATTCAAACTCCTTCCACATGACCTAGAAGGAGTAGTATGGCAACAGCAACTTGCTTCCTGTAAAGCTTTGAAATGAAAAGTTCTTTAATGAGGCCAGGATTTGTTCTCATATGAGTGAGAGTTTTCCCAGTACTTTCAATGTGAACAGGATTTGAGTCATTTCCTCACTAAATGGCAATGATGAAAATTAAGTGAATAGGTCTCATGATCTCCTATTTGCCAGTATCTGAGTACCTAATTGATTCAGATTCTGAATACATAATTGTAAGCTTGTGGAACATAGTAGGGTGTATAAATCTGCTCATCTTAAATGCCCTAAAGTCAACGTGAGCAATGTTGTCTGAATTCTTAAGGCCAGCTGTGCTCTACAGTTATTACTGACCATGTTCCTCAGTTTGCAGTGTTGGACTAATTGTTTGTCAGATGTGAATTCAGATTCAAGCAAATGTGGGATGATTGAAAAGGACAATTTATGACTAACTTCAGGAAATACATTGATGGTTTTATGTCCTTACACAAATGTGTCTTCTTATGTTTCAGCTGGTTATTGGTCAAGTTCTGACCTTTGTTGTACAGGTTCAGCTCAGTCAACATAAATTAGCTAGGACTGCTGTCAGCTGTATGGAATGTGCTTTACTGTATTGCGATATACCACATGCAGCCCTGCACCCTTCTGTTTCTGGTGTGGCATGAGTAATTCCATACTATGGATATGATTCAAGAACACATTCCTGTTAAGGATTAGTTCCCCACAAAGAGTAGTTAATGCTATCCATTTATACTGCATTTTGGAAGGGAATTGTAGATACTCAGCATTTTTTTTTTAAAATGAGCTCTTTATAGGGAAATACATCTTACTATACACGTTTAACTGGAGTTACTGTGTCTTGCAACTTTGGATCTTGGCACATTGCTGTTGCTTTTGTAACAGATGGTTCCTCCCTGAAGACCTAAAACTCTGAAATTTTGAGCAGCACTGATGGAATACTTTATGGAGTTAGGGTTATCAATTAAAACATGCAAAAAAACCCCAAAAATCTGCCTATATATGTTATTACAGTTTAGAAGACACAATTTAAGAGAAAGGTTATGAAACAATAAATCTTGTTTACCAAGAAACACAGCCACATGTGGAAAACCCAATAATGATGAATTCTGGTCTGTTTTAGCCTCAAGGAAAAAATATCTTTTCATAACTGTTATTATGTTTCCATGTTCCCCACCATGCACACAAAAAACAAAATAATATTTTCCTTCTGTCTGTTTTTCTCACATGGAGTATGTGGTAAACATTTCCACACTGTGGTGATTGAGGATTAATTATGCCCCATGAAGTTATGATTGTGAATGTGAAAGCTGAGTGCCATGTGTACAAATTTAATCCAGCAACTTTTTCTCTGAGTAGGATCAGGTATGGTTTCCTTTGTTTTTCCATTTGTTCACAGAAAAAAAAAAAAACAAACACCAAAAAACTCTATTTTTTTTTACTTAGTCAGCTTATGATTTCTCGGCCTAGATGGATCAGTCTACTTCATACTTCACAAAAAAATCCAAAGAGAACATAACATAATCCATGGTATAAATTTTATATCAGTGATGCTGGAGAGCTCAGGCTCTCGTTTAAAAAAAAAAAATTTAATATTGATGTACATGAGATGAAAAGATTTTGATCTGACAGTATCAAAGAAGCCTTAGATTTTCAGCAAAGCCCTGGAGGCTCATAATAAAAGATACTGGGTTTTTTTTATCTCCCCTCCTGAAATAGGCATATTCTTCATACTAATTATGTTTTAAAATGTTCAATAAATAGATCAACAGCTGCTAGTACACAGAGTCTTATGAAATAGGCTGGGCTGGAACAGTTTTAAAAGTCTAGATTGTATCTTTTAAATGGCTTGTGAGAAACTTCAGTTGTCCTCAATTCTTTTACTAGGTATCCTGCCTGGTGTTAAAAAAAAAAGAGGCTTGGGAGACTTTTTAGCAGAAAGTTTGGAGTCATTAAATTTCATTCTCTTCTCTTTAAGAGGGAAGAAACTGCCCCGAATTAATTCTGACCTAAGGCAACCTTACCAAGACTCAGGGTACTTAGGAACAATGAGGAACCTAATGAAGAGAAATGCATTATAGATCACAAAGTGATTTTTCCCCAAAATCTTCCTAAGTCTAGGTATCTGTTCAACTTCAAAGACTGTCTGTCTTTGAGACAAGAAACCAGGAATTTATAATTGAGACTAGGGGATTAGTATTTCTGGCTCTAGGAATCCTGGAAAAAGGGAAACTGGCAATGGTTCTGAAGGTCTAGTTGCAAGCTTTAATTTCTTGGAAAAACAGCAGATGGTGCTTAAAATGAGGAAAGATCCTAGCATGGAAATGAAGGTACCAAAATAGTGGTATCCTACTAGGCCCAACACACAGGCCCAGGGTGGTCCAGGAACCTTGTAATTGTACAGCCTTGTCTGGCCCTATCTGGTTATTGTGGACTGATAAGTGTCAAATAAAGAAACTTGATAATATCTGTGTATTGATTATACCTGTTCATAAAATTATGCCAGAAAAAAAAAAAAAAAACCCTTATTTGATGTATTCATTTAGGGGGAAGCAAAGTCTCAGAATTGAACAACTTTATTCCTGCATTTTAAAGAATAGTGATAAAATTGTTGCTCTCTGACCAGGCACAGTATCAGCTACTTAATATGTTTCTTTCTTTGCTTGTATGTCTTTCTTAAACATTAGTATAGATAAAGATGACAAAGGTTTTTGTTTCATTAAAATTAATCACTTTCCCTCCAGCTTTCAGACCTCAGGTCATGATACCAAAAATCCCAACTATGCAATCTTATTCCATCTGGAAACAGTTGCTGACAAGGGGCCACATTCTTTTTGGGAGTCTCACGGTGTTTTTAAACACTACCAAGTTTAGTAGTGAACAATATTTCAAAGGCAACTTTACATAGAAAGGTTATGGGGAATCAAAAAAACCAAACCACTTTCTTCCACATGACTTTCACAAACCTGTAAAGACTGCTTCAAAGACTGGAATAGGTGGCAGATGTGCTTATGTGCCTTCCATTACACTTTCTAATGATTAGACAGCAGAGAAAGACTCCTATGCTCAGGACTCTAGAACTCTGACCTAAAGACACTTCATTGAGTTGGGACTAATGACTAGCAGCTCTTAGAACATGTTATTGTGCCGCCTTAACAATGGCTTCTAAAAGGTCCAGGGAATCTTCACTCAATTACTGTATATTTATTTGGCATTCCTTTGTTTTAAAATTACCTTTGCTTAAACCAATTTATGTCTGACTGAATTCTTGTTGGAGGCTCCCTGGAAGGGATTAGTTGATATTTGCAAGTTCCAAACATTTGTTCTGTAGGAATTTAGTTTTGTGTAACTCAATATACAGTCATAGCTGCATGGGTTTGGGGTTGGGTTTTTTCCCTCCTACATTTATTAATTTTTTATATTAATTTACTTTCTTTTGAGATTTATATAAGTCAATAAATTCTTACAGCTAATGGATATTGGATATCAATATACAGACTCAAAAGGAAGCAATTGGATACCAAGGTTTAAATTGTAAAATCAGAATTTTCATTTCATTTAATGTTAATGCTCTGACTTTTTCACTATCTGTTAACAAAAAAAAGCAGGTGTTTTTTTCCAGAAGCTGGTGTACTTCTTCTGGGATTGTCACTGTATTCATTGAACATTCAAATGATCATGTAAATGCAGGTGTAAATTTATCAGGTGTCTCTTTATCCATGTGCAGAGGCTCTGTAAGTGGATCTACACATTTATAGCAATTATTCACTGGCTAGATACACAGAGCAGGTAGCTCGGAGTAACTAGACTAAACATGAGAACGCTCAGCATCTTCAGTACAGGCATCTGACTTGTCTCTGCTGGCCACGTAACTATTACTGATGTCGGAAAGTATGAGACCCTCCATGGTCCTAGGAGCATCCTTGTTCTTGAGCCTGCTGAGTTCTCATTTTTTGACTCATTGGTTCCATTCAGCATTTCAACCCTTTCCATGTCACTGTTTTTCTCTGATTCCCCAAGCTGGTAGTACCATTTCAAAAATTTCACTTTTGTCTCTGTTTCTTTTTTTTCTCAAGAAGAAAATCTTGCCTTTAGCCTGTATGCTCTCTCACAGCTCAAGAATTTTTCAGTAAAGCTGAGCCAGGGCCACATAACAGCATCTTACAAAATTGGGCCATGGGCTACAGACAGATCAACCCCTGTGCCACAGATTGCAGTGAGTGCAGACACAGATCTGCTGGAAAAGTTATGGCTTAAGGCTGAGTGCACAGGTATTGCACATGCTTCTGAGATAGTCTTAATGTCAGTTGTGTCGGGGTAAAGACTTCTCTTTGGCTACATGCCTTGGCTTTTCCTTCATGCCATGAAGTCTTGAGACAATCTACAGATGCTGAAGTGCAGTAGATACATAGAGCAAGGAAATTAGCATCATTAACATCTCCAGGATGGACAGTTTGCTTACGAAGAAGTTATATTTTCCTTTCATGTTTTGAGGTTGTGGGTTTTTTAACCTAGTGACTGTCCAATACTGAAGAATCTAACATTCGTTACAAGTGGTATCTAATTCATCAAAAATATATTTGATAATTTAACACAATGCTATTATAGGGCTATTGATGCAAAATTATTTAATGTCTTTGCATTGAATTGCATGTCTGGTTTGGTTGAATAAACATTTTATGAAAGAAGATTTAAGGCAACATTTTCAAAACTGCCTCCTTAAAGTTTAAGCTCGGTTGCTTATACACCACTTTGAATCGTCTTTTAACACCTGTTTAAAGTGTTTCTGAAGGTTTTTTTTTTCCTTCATAGCAGGGCACTGCAACCATAGATAGCAGTTAGATTTGCTAGATTAATATGAGAATTTAGGTTATGGAATACTGTGCCCACAGCTACCTTTGTATTACCTGAAACATTAGACTGAAATCTAGCTTTCTGCAAAGATCTGAAAGATCATCAGCCGTGAATAACCCTACTCCACCCTGTCCATATAAAAAATATTTGTAAATTAATTAGATTGGGAGCTGAGGCTGTTGTCCATTGAGTACATTCAACAATGAAAATCCCATAGGTAATTAAACTCTGTTTACTTGGAATTTGTGACTCTAATTCTCTTTTATTACTGAATTCAGACTGCTCCAGAACCTGTAGCAACACTTTTTACCTTTGTTTGAAATATACTGCTAGTTAAATAGTCTCCCTTCTCTTACTTTGCATGTCCTGATTGAAGTAAAATGTTCTTTCATCATCCTCAGGATAAGAGGTAGCATTTGTGACTACATGTTAAAAAATACAAGTGAGAAAGCATTCAGTTCACAGCTTGAAAACATAAATTCCAATTTTTTTGGCTATGCTCTACTCTTGTCATAAGACCAGCATAATTCTTGAATAACAACAACCAGACAAAATCATTAAGGCTGGATTCATCTTCTCTGTTAGTGCTTCATGTTCTCATTTTTGAACAGTCTCCACTAAACTGTTGAGACAGTTTTGTGGAGAGAAAACACAAATATATTGGTAGTGATTTGGCAAGAGTTTTCACATTAGACCAATCAATTTTGCAGCATAAATGAGTACAGGATAAGCTGTGACTGGTGATTGCTTCAGGAAAGAGCAGGATATGTTTTTATTTTATGTGTAACTTCAGATCATCCATGTTTTCCCCATCTGCTTCTGGATGGGACTGAAGAAAACACCTCTCTGCAGTTTCTTCAGTGCATGTTAGGACAGCCTGCTGAGAGGATCTCTCAATGATTCATCTTCCCTTCTACCCCTAAAAGTTTCCAGGCTGTAAAGATATTTGCCAAATTCTTGCATGATTGACATTTACGCTTTTCCTTAAAATTGCATGGGTTATTATTATTTCTTTATTAGGGAAAACTTGAGTGTCACATTATAAGAAGATCCTTATAGCACATGCATGAAAGGGTGTTGCAGATAATGACATTTTAGTAAACAGGGAAAAGACTGTACAGCAGGGAAAATAATAGAATAGAAAACATGACAAATTCAGTTCACTGCACTGCGATTTTAACACTGACATATTCTAGGGACCTTGGGATCAATAATATTAATAATCTGATTTCCCAGAATAATTTTTATCATATGCAAACATCACCAAATCAGCTGTAATTTACAATTCAGCACTTTTGCATAATGCCTGAGAAGCTGAGCAATAATTAAAAAAACTTCCTCTCTCCTAATTTTTGACCTTGAGAATTGATATGTGAGAATCTGGCATGTTGGAGCTCTGTGTTGAGTTCTCGTATAGTAACAAAACTGATCTCTGTTCTAAGGCTGTTAGTCTCTCTGTTCAAAGGCAAAAGCATTATTGCATCTGAACAGCATCATTCCAAAAACATATATTGTTCTGGGGGCATCACAAAATCTGAATAATGAGACAGAAAAAAAGAAATTCCAAGAAGAATGCAAATTGATTAAAACACCTACAGACCTAAATTGGTGCATCTTTCTCTGCCAAGAATGCCTGCAATTTATTAGCTAGAAAATTGTGATTTTCTTCTTCAAGATAATAACTGCATTTCAGACAAGAACAATGGTAATGTTGATCTGTCTAAGCTGTGTAGTAATGCAAAATCACATTAATATATAGGCTAAAATGAACCTTGGACACGTGTAGACACTCTAACCTCTTCTTTGATATGATATTTTATTTAGATAACAATTCCATCTGAAGAACTTCCCATATTTCTGTGAAAATGAGAATTTTCCAGTCTCTTACAGATTTTTTTCTATTTTTCCCCCCTTATTGGGGATATCCCATCTAGGAATCTATCTAGTGCTCAAGTTCTAGATAGACTTTTTATTTAAAACTGACTTGGATTTCAAAGCAGTAGCATTTTTTCACAAGATGAAGCAGTGCTTCGTGAAGATTGTTGCTCTAAGCAAAACTCAAAAGCCATCCACTCTGGTACATTGTGTGGAATCTGCTTAACTTCTTATTCTAACATAGCTGATTTTGTCTTGTTTTCTTCTATCTCTTTCTGAATCTCTTGCTTTTTAGAACAGCCCTCTAAGATGTCTAAAACTTAGGTATTACATTAAAAAACCCTCAAAACTGAAGCACACATGCACATGAAAACCACAAGACCTGAGACACAAAAGTTGGTTGTTTGTTGTTCTGTTTTTGTTTTTCTCTTAGGACAGTCATGGAGTAACTAACACACTTAAAAGAAATACCATCATGGATAGAGGAGGCTGGGGGACAAATGCTTCTTTCTTTTTTTTTTTTTAAATATTATTCAATATCAAATATAGAAATATTGCCCTGTCAAAAGCCTCCAAGAGGCAAAGCCTTGTTCTTTTGATAAAGACTTGAGGTACTGTTAAGGCATTCAGCAATGTCTTGAAGCACAAAATACAAGATTCTCTAACAGGCATTGGGTACACTATTGTCAGGCATCCTGCCCTCAAGAAAATGAGTCACTGTGGCACATAATTGTTACCTTGGTCTGACTTCAGGCTGCAGAAGAGTGTATTTTGTGTGACAGTGGGAAATAACAGCACTCAGAAATCCAAGAGAAAAGTAAATTTTTTTATTACTAGGGTTTTAATTTCAAAATTAAACCCAAGACAATAGAAAAAAGTTGAGGCTTAGCTTGCCAAAGTGATGCCTTCTTAAAGGAAAAATACTGTTTATCTTTAGAGTATCTGCCTGTGTGAATCCTCATCAGAGACCAGTGAAATTTTGAATGCTTTCAGCTGTCATTTCCTTTGAGGTAGCATGTGCATTCCGCCTGTCTGCTCTTCCCCTCCCAAGAACAATAAATCAGAGAATAATCACTCTTGCTAAACAGTTCATATTTGTTGCTTCTGGCAACATGAGAAGTAACCCAGGGTACATTAAATTACAAAGCCTAGGTTTTAGATGTACTTTTTCTTGTTGATTTTTTCATTTGGTACTTTGACTTCTCTCTATTAATTTGAGAATTTTTTTGTGGGGGATTTTTTCCCTTGTTTTTCCCCATTTGTGACAAAGATATATAAAATTATTTTTCTCTGGACAACTAAGGTTGAAAAATAATCCAGCAATACCTTTGTTGTTATCAAATCATGGCTGGTAGAGTGCTTCTTATTTCAGAAGAGTAGTAAGTAAACAGTTAAAGAGCCCTCATAAAATGATTTAAACTGGTTAAGCAAACCTACAAAAGCAGGTTCTTTACAGCCTTATTTCAACAACTGATTGGTAACTAATTAATTCAGAAAAAAGTCACAGTTTTTGGGCGATGCAGTCACTTTTCAGCTGCTTTCTTAGACACAGCATTAATAAATCTGATACTACTCTGTCTCAGTCAGTGGAATTAATAGAAGCTTATTCTATGCTCACAGGTGGCTAAAGCCACAGGAAAATTGTTCCATTCCATCTTTCAACTGAGAACAGGGCTTCAGAACTTATCTTTGGTCATTGGTCAAACTAAGCCTCAGGTTATTTGGACATTTGGTTCACAGATTTTCTCAACATTGTTTATTCAAGAAGCCTGTAACTTGTTTACAAGCCCAGCTGGCAGAGGATGAGCCTTGGAGTGAGCTCTGGTATCTATATTTTTCCCTCATCATCGGTACACAGGTTTCTGAAAAGCATGCCAAGCAGTTCTGTTTTCTATTCCAGTGTCTGGTGCTTCAAAGATCTGGTAGTCAGAACAAACACGCGTGAAGAAAGCTTCTTTGGGTCACCATTAGGTGCCTAGTGATTTCTGCCGGATGCTGAAAAATCTCACAAAAGAGCCATAGCAAAAGAGTGCAATAAAAAAAAACAGTGTTTAACATGAACTTTCAGAGGGGAGTAAAATCAGATCAATTTTATCGAGAATTTAATTACCATCAATGTATCTGGCAGTGATAGTCAGATGAACAGTGAACTAGATAAACAGAAAGTCTTCACTATTCTTCTCATCCCATCTATGATTTCTAAAGAAGTCAGTGTTGAATGTTTTCAAAAATAAAAAATTCCTGGCAGCTCCAATTGCATCTGCTAAAAACCTAGCAGAATCAAGGATCACTCTGAAGAAGGTACCAGTCAGAACACCGGAGCTGCAGTTTACTTAGATTGAAAATCATAGAGGTTGGAAAAGACCTCTAAGATCATCAAATCCAACCAATAACCTGACAGGTCCCCCACTACACCCTGTCTCTAAGTACCACATCTACATATTTTTTGAAGACTTAAAAAAGTAGTCATATAGTCGTTTTTATGTATGCATTTTCCCATTCTTTCTATCAGTTCCAAATCTTAAGAATATATCATATTCAACACTTAAAAGCAGGAGCTTAACATCCAAATATTTCAGCTGAGGTACTTGATAGCAGTTTGCTCTTGTAAAAGAGGCTTAGTCATTACTGTAGAGCAACGTGGGAGAAGTGTGTTTGCTAACTCTATGAAATTCATGCATCTGCATTAATTCATCTTAGAAGAGGGAATTTCTTTGTAATAAGCTAAGGATCACAAAAAACCTTGCATGTCAAAACAGAACTGGCTCTTTCCTAGAAGTATTTCTTTGATTATGCTTCATTAATTACATATTATGTAACAACTAGGCATAAATTAAACTATCAGCATTTTTGCAATTAGGCTCCATTAGTCTCATCTCACTCTTCTGGAACACAGCCCTGACTGAGTTAGGACACAAATGGAAAGAAAGGTCATGTCTTCTTGTCAGCACTGGCAGAGTGATGGTTTGAGTGTAAGGCTTTTCATAACCACTTTTACAGTAGGTCAGACATCTTCGGAGATGTTTTCTAGTATGATGAAATGAGCCTTGTGAAACTTCAGAAGGACCATGAAATCTGAGAAAGGCAATAGACAAAGAACTTTAAGTTTGTCTATATCATCAGTAAGAAAGACACTGAGTTTTAGATTCTTCCAGAAATCTTGAGACCAGCAGACACTCTGGAGATGCAGCACAAAGGCAGGACTGATTTATTTATTATAGGAGGGACAACAAGGGACTTGTTTCCAACCTCCCATTCAAAAGTTAAAAAAGTTGAAAACAACAGCAAAAACATTGATAATTTGTGGAATAGGTACTGATTTGCTGGCACTTTACCTGCATAGCTGCATACTTTATCTTGGAGAGGAATTTACCTACCCTGTTTTACCTCGTATTGAATTACCTGAGACATTTCAGTTCATTTCCTAAAACATTTTTCAGTCATCCTACTTGCACTTCATATCTATGGATGCAAAAGTCTATACAGTACCTTCTTCTTTCCTAGACTAGGCATTGGACACACTTCAGACTAAATGTAGTAGTTCTGTGGTCAAAAACAGTCATACGTGCAACCTGGCAGGTTCAGGTGAGTTGTTGTTCAGTATCCACATCTGATTGAATCCCTGGAGTACCTGAACTGCCTTTTGAAAGAAACAAGCTCATCAGTTCTGGAAGAAGGGCATGAAAGTAATCACCTGTTTAACAGCACAGAGAATACCCTCAGCTCAATGCAACATCCTGAGAGCTGTCCTTTGGGGAAATTACATAGTTATTCCATCCAGAACTAAAAACTCCCCCCTGCAAGAATGAAAACTCTTACCTTTACAATAAACTGAACTTTCCATGAGAAAATTAATGGGAAAAGCATTACACCTCGCTCATGAATTTCCTTTTTCAATTAATACAAAGTTTTTATCTGCAAACTCACAGTGACTCACAAATTATAATTGTGTCTGCCTGGAAAAAGGACATGTAATGGATTTGTGTGCTAAGGCATGGACAGTGGGGAGCTGATGCCTCCACAAGGAGCAGCCGGGGCTGTCCCATGTCCGAGGCAGCCAGTTCCTGTCAGCTCTGTCAGACCCTGCTGCAGGGGATAGCTGAGCCCCTAGCCATGGTCAGGTCCCTCAAAGAAAACATCTCTAAGAAAGGGGAGAAAATTCTGCATAGAGAGAGGATGAAGGAACAAAAAGTGTGAGAAACAGCAGGTGGAACACCAGGGTCAGAGGAAAAGGAGGAGGTACTCCATGCTGGAGCAGATATCCTCGCTGCAGCCCCGTGAAGAACCCAACACTGCAGCAGGCTCACATGCCCTGAGGGAAGTGGCAGCCCAAGGAAAGCCCAGGCTGGAACAGAGGAGGCGAGGCAGTGAGGAGGAAGGAGTGGCAGAGAGGAATTGTCATGTACTGATTGTAACCCAGAGTTCCCCATTGCCTCTGCAGTGCTGGGCATGGTGGAGACAGGACAAGGAGTCAGAAACACAGGAATGATGTTGAACCTGGGAAAAAAGAGGATGGATGAAGGGTCTTTTCTCTTTGTTTTTAAACATCTACATATTTTTTAACTGGCAATAAATTAAACTTATTTTCCCCAAGTCACAGAACCAAACAGTATGCTAAGTTAGAAGGGAAGCAAAAGAATCATTGATTCCAAATCCTGGCCCTGCAAAGCACCATCCTCAAGAATCACACCATGTGCCCAAGAGCATTGTCCAAACACTTCTTGAGCTCTGTCAGGGTGATGCTGTGACCACTTCCCTGGGGAGCTGTTCCAGTGCCCAACCACCCTCTGGGTGAAGAATCTTTTTCTAATATCCAACCTAAACCTCCCCTGGCACAACTTCAGGCCATTCCCTCGGGTCCTGTCACTGTCACCAGAGAGAAGAGACCAGTGCCTGCCCCTCCTCTTCCCCTTATGAAGAAGCTGTAACTGCAATGAGGTCTCCCCTCAGTCTCCTTCGGGCTGCAGAGAGCAAGTCAAGTCTGTTTTGTTCATGGCAATAACTGGTCAATCAATTTTCCTGGCTTTATCATAACCCATGTTATTTTCTCCCCCTCCCATACTTGAGGAAGCTGAACAAGTCAGAGTCTGGGTAGGTGTCCAGCACCTAGCCAAGGTCAACCCACCACAGAGGGTTTGATAGATATTCCTGCAAGCATCTTTGCAGGAAGATAAAGCTTGTGTCTTCCTAAAAGCATCAATAATATGAAAAGAAATACTTCTTGCACTTGTTATACAAAACGTAGTGGAAAAGCTTTTTGTGATCTTTTACCACCTAGATTTACTCAATTTTAAGCACTTAATTGAGTCATCTGAGTCAGAAGTTTAGTCACCTTAGTCAATGAAAAGTAACAGGTGCCTTCAAAAGACGATTTAAATCTTTAATTGGACAACATTTTACTCTGGAGGTACTGGATTCTCACCATTTATTATAAATGAAGCCACAGAAAAGGGCATTCTTGAATGGCCTTAAGTCAAGCAGGATGAATCAAGGCATCTGTGGCTTAGGACTAATAGCCCTTGATCTTCCTTCTACAAAGGGAGAACCTAGTAAAAGCACTTTAGAATCTGCTTTTCATGTATTGCTCACAGTAGCCATGCAGGTTATTCTGTTCTTCCATTCAGAACAGAAATGTCTCCTTAGTACTCAAGGCGATTTTAACAGTTGAGACTTTTGGACTCAAGGTTTAAGGCAGTTGTACATTTTAATGTTGCAGTTCTTTATTAAAAATGTGGTGTGCTTCCAAAGTAATATTTCTTGCAGAGGATAACATTACTAAAATGAACTAAACATCATTAAAAATGGACAGAAATTTAGAAGATATTTAAGTGTAGCTGTGCAATTTTAAAATCCAAATTACACAGTTTGGGCACTGAGCAAATATTATGTGACACTTAAAATCATCCCTCACAAATTTAGCTTTTGGGTAAAATATTAATTTTTTGTTTGCATGTCTGTTTTAGCAATTATCACACAACACTAATCCAAAACTGTAAGTTGATGGCAGACAGATGACTTTTTTCATTAGAGTGATGTTAGTCAAACTATGGGTTTAAGTATTTCTGAGTTAAATAACACCTTCTTTCAACAATTTTCTTTCTCTCCTATATTGCTTTCTGTTGAGATGATACTGTCCTCTTTTCTTTACAGCAAAGATATACCATCAGGTCCTATTAAATGAAACTTTTTTTTTAGGTGATTTTAGTGACTTGGTGATAAGGACCAGCTCTGATCAAGCTTAGTTATCATGTATATTAGAGCCACTTCATAAATACTGTAACTGATATGGTTGATAAGATGAACCTGAGCAGCTGGGAGAAAAAAGCGCATAGTTCTCCAGGGAATTTTCAATTACATCCTTATAGTTTTGAGGTTTTTCTTGTTTTGGGTTTCAGGTTTTTTGCACAATGTTCATAACCATTTTTGTCCTTCTGTTCTTCCTTGTTGAATTTCTCACAATATGTATTTACCTCTATTCCTGTACTTCCACTCACACTCTCAATTTAACTTTAATTGATATAAAGGTGCAAATAGAAGTATGCTCATGAAGAAAGGCATAATTACCTATTAGGAACATGAAAATTAATATATTTGGTTTATAAAACTTCAGTTCTGTTTTGAGCAGCATAATCTTTTTAATAATATTTAAAAAAATACAATCTGGAGGCTGGTTTCTTATTGGTCTTTGTGGAATTAAGCTTCTTACACAATGCTTTAAGACATTCCGCTTGGCATTTTTACTGACTTGAGCTCCCCTGACTCTAATTCCATCACTGATTAGTTGATATCTTCCAAAAAGACTGTGGCTGTATGTTAAAGACAGGAGCCACAACTTGAAAAGGGACACTTAATTCATTTTTTGTCCCAGTTGTGTACTCTAATAAGATAATTTGCAATATGTATGATATTAAAATAAGTGAAATCAGCCCTGAGAACCTGACAAACCAATGTGTTGTGGAGAGCTGGTTGTGCCTCCAAAATTAGGTGCTAATCAGTTTTTCAGCAAATGATTCTGGAATTCTGAGGCCGTTGAACAAACTCACGATAACAGAAATGGAATACTACTTTGCGTTTTTGTTAAATATTTAATCTAAGACATACTTATCCAATGGTATAACGTATAAACATAAACATTAAAAGTATCAGGGAAGTACTAAGAGGAATTTAGATGAAGGAAGATTTGACCAGCCCTTGTTTTGCCAGTGATCACAGCCAGCTGATGGACCACACACACAATACCCCAGGGCATCTTAGCGCTGTGATGTAGGTGATTACACAACCCTGCATGAGGTTAGTTTGGGGTCCCCTTATTTGACTTGGAATCGTGATTCTGCTGAAATCCCAATGGTTCTAAAGCTCACTAGTTGATAAAAATTCCAAACCACTAAGAGGTGCAAACATGACATTCTGAGACATTTCTGTACAAATTCCCTTTTGTTGCATGTGCACAAGAATATATTCATAACAATACACTGGGATCAGGCACATTTTATAAATGTCATGGGTTGCTTGAAACACGTCATTTTTCCTCCCCCATCATTTTCCTGAGGTAACTGTCTTGCACCAGGCAACAACACTACGTTCACTCTGGAGCCCACCCCTCAGGGAGACTAATCAATAATCACACATACCCTTCTTCTTGGCTGAAAGTGTTTTCCTTCACCATGTAGTTGGTTATGCTGTCTAGCCTTAAAAATTGCTTTTTTGACACTCTTAAAAGAAGCGGCAAAACTGAAACAAGCAAATTACAGCAGGAACAAGTTGTACCAGCTCTAGAGCTTTATTGTAATATAATGAAATTCCATCATCAGGCAAAGAAAAACACTGAACTGATATGAAAAGCAGTTTAAAATTCATGTATCATCACTGTCCTTCCACAAGTGATTACAACATGAAAAGACGTACAAGAATAAATTTGCATTGTTTTTTGTATTCTTGGAACAGGAATTGGTTATATGAATGGCTCCTCGAGGAGCTAATAATTGTCTTGGGGGGGGCTTAAGAAGCAAAATTCATTGTGCATCTGCTGTCACATTTCTAGATAAGATAAGGATTAAGAATGTAAATTGCCTAATAAAGAGCAAAATCTTTTCTGTTCAAGTTGTTTGGCTCCCTCTTGTCACAAGAGAAGCTGAAAATAATTGGGTTCTATTATGAAAAAAATTCTTAACCATCCTAAAACGCATTCCTATGCCAGGAAAAGAGCATGCTGATTTCAATGTTGAAGCCTAACTGTGTTTTACCCTTCCTGACAGATGAGACCCCAGGCCTACCAATAGCAGTAGGTTTCCTCTAACAGCAGTGAGAAGCAGATGTTTGAGGAGTTTAATATTCAGGCCTTCCCCAATGTTACATATTTCTAGCTTCTATGATGCATCAATATGAGGACCTCTGAATCAAAGAATACTACTGGACTGCTGCATTTAAAAGCGTCAATCATTTTAAATTTGATTTCATTTTTCCAGCCTTTGAAGCCTCTTTTAAATTTTCCCTCTGAAACATTCTGTAACACTGGGTTACACAGTATAAAGTGCATGAAAATATATGTCCCTTTGCTATTAAATGCATCTCCTAAACCTGGTAAGATTGCCAGTGTGCTTCCAACTTCTCATGTTATGAGTCATAGTGATATTTAGTATCAGAGTCAATTCCTGAGCTAATCATGATTTTACAGACCCAGATAATATTGCTTCCCATCTCATTTATTTCCAGAAAGAAGAATCTCAGTGTTGAGTTTCTCCTCACATATATTTTATTAACTGTGGGTATCGTATTTGATCCCCTTTATATGTTTCTTTTCTAGATCTATTTGATAGCTGGTGCGACGATCTGAAGTCTGTAGTCAGGTACTTTTGCAGTTGAAGAGAAGCTGCCAAAACCAAAATCCATTCAGATTTCAGATTTACTTTAGTTTTCTGTTTACTTAAATACAAAAAATAAAATAAAAAATAAGAAACTATTAACAATGCTACTTCATTTAAAAGTATTAAAAAAGAGAAACTATTGTTTTTCATGTTGGTTCAATACAAAATAATATTTGCTACACGAGTGATAATGAGAAAGCTTTATTATCCTCTTGACAGCTGGGTACGTGTTGCAAGATATTTGCTATGAATATTCAGAAGTAATTTTAAAGAAATCATCCTCAGTTTCAGTTAGCCTCCTGTTGCTTCTTTGGTAGTCATTTATCAGGGATATATTAGCAAATGTTTTTGTTTCTTATTCTGTTTATTAAAACAACCTGTGCCTAAGAAGAAATCATGAAGTTATGGAATTAAAATTCCAAATTCATAGTTATAAGAATTCACAATGCGGAACATAATGGAATAATTTTTATCATCTGAAGTGTGAGATGATTTATTGAGATTGGTTATTGTAATAATTTAATTACTTCAAATCCTTTGCAGGAACAAAGGAAGAAACCTTTTACTATTGATATCTCACACCTGTTGACTCTAAGGTGACATTGGACTTTTTTCTTGATGTTGGTGTTTTCCATTATTTGCTCATGTAAATGTGCGAAATCAGACTTCTTATTCAACAGAGATTGCTACCAACTATGTTGTTGTCATGCTGTCTCTCCTAAAGTGAAATGATGGCATTTCATTAGAAGTATTGAAAATGTAAGAGATGAACATAATTTTACACTTGGTTTGTCACATGAGCTACAACAAATGCAGAATGGTCAGAAGTTCTGTCAGTTGAGGGTCACAGAAGAAATAAATATTAGTATTCAGAAAGCTTTAACATCCAAATGTGAAGAATAGAGAGACAGAAGGGAGCTTGCAGAATCTTCTTTTGCAGGGTATACTTTGTCAATACCAACAGAGTCTTCCCACAGGAGGTTTTCTTGTTGCCTCCCATCTATTAGTTTTAATAAAAATTCTGCAAGAAAACATTGTAAAAGCCATCCAAAAAGTGTCTGTTGAGTGTGTACTGATCCCTTACACAGTATCAATTTTAGGGTGCATCAGAACTGCATCTCAGGTACAATTGATGTGTTCTTGAGTCCCTGCTTTTTTTATTTTTTCTAGCTATCCAAACAATGACGAGTGATACTTTTAAAAACAAACAAAGTGACAAAGCCTTTTGAAATAAATAGACTAAATACCCCTGATACCCCACTGTTGAAAAGCAGATACATTTGATCCCTTTGTGTAACAGTCCTGCTCTTTTATTTCTTCCATACCTTTGCAATTCTTTCACCTTTTGTTCAAGTAAACCCAATGAAGGAAAAAGATCACAGCGGTGTACATAAATCAACAGACAGATGAAAACCTTCACAGAAACCAGGAAGTGTTCTAAAGAAGGTGTCAAAATTGGCAAAATATGTCCTGGCACAGAATTAATATTGTTTTTCTGGAAAGGGTATAACATGAACCATGACATTTAATAAAATATTGGTGTTCCGTTGTATCTTTTTACATGTCCGAAATGAACATATCCAATGTAACCTAAAGGACTGTGGATACCTGTGTCTTTCATAAAAGGGTAAATCAGCATTCAAAGGAAATACAACATTTGCCTTCCAGTCAGTTGGATAGCTTTAAGGATTAGACAGTCATGAGTTCAGAAGCTTGAAAACAAGCAATAGCCATAAGGCTATCTCAGAGTACAGTATAAAAATACTGAGAATCACAGTGAGAAAGGAGTCCTAAGCTAAAGACTTACATAATAGAGCTTCAACTGTTGAAAAAATGAAAATTATAAGATTTTTTAAATTTGTTGAAGCATGGGGCTTTTATTATTTTCAGAGATATGAGTAAATACAGCACAGACCATTGTTGGATTTGTTTATTGTCATTGGATGGGACATAAAAAGACATTTAGGAGACTAAAGTGCATCTCTAGTTAAAGAGCAGTAGACCTGTTGATGTTCTTAGGTCTAATGCCTTGTCTTCAGTTGTAAAGGAAGGATGTTAAAGAATCAAATGATGCCTCTGGGGACCTCAGGCAATTGGGCCCAGCCAGCACTGGTTTAGGAAAGGCAAGCCATGCTTGACCAATGTGATCTCTTCTTATGACCAGGTCACCCATCTAGTGGATGAGAAAAAGCCTGTGGTTGCTTTCTACCTGGACTTTACTAAAGGTTGGACTCCCTTTCCCACAGCATTCTCCTGGAGAAATTGGTTACTTGTGGCTTGGACAGATGCACTCTTCCTGGGGTTAAGAACTGCTTGGATGGCTGGCCTGGAGAGTGTTGGTGAATGGTGCTGCATCCAGCTGGTGTCTGGACACTAGTGGAGTTCCCCAGGGATCAGTGTTGGGCTCAGTCCTGTTCAATATCTTTACTGATGACCTGAACAGGGTGATGAAGTGTGCTCTCCGTAAGTTCACAGACAGCACCAAACTGGGCAGGCGTGTTGATCTGCCAAAGGGTAGGCAGGCTCTGCAGAGGGATCCGGACAGGCTGGATCAATGGACGAAGGCCAGTTGTGTGAGGTTCAACAAGGAGAAATGATGAGTTCTTCCCCCGAGTCACAGCAGCCCTGTGCAGCACTGCAGGCTGGGGCAGAGTGGCTGGAAAGTGCCCCAGTGGAAAACGAGCTGGGGCTGAATATGAGCCAGCACCCGAACATGAGCCAGCATGTGCCCAAGTGGCCAAGAAGTTGAATGACATCCTGGTCTATATTAGCAATAGTGTGGCCAGCAGGACCAGGGCAGTGGTTGTCCTCCTGTACGGGGCACTGGTGAGGCCACACCTCAAATCCTGTCCCCAGTTTTGGGGCCCTCACTACAAGAAGGACATTGAGGTGCTGGAGTATGTCCAGAGAAAGGCAATGAAGCCGGCGAAGGTCTGGAGAGTAAGTCTCATGAAGAATGGTGAGGAAGCTGAGCTGGGATTTTTTAGCCTGAAGAAGAAGCTCCAGGGAGACCTTATCACTCTCTACAACTTGCTGAAAGAAGGGTGTAACAAGATGGGGTGTGGGTCTCTTTTCCCAGGCAGTCAGTGACAAGAGGAAATGGCCTCTGGCTGTGCCAGGGGAGCTTCAGGTTGCACATCACAAAGAATTTACTCATTTAAAGGGTGGTTAAGCACTGGAACAGGCAGTCCAGGGAAGTGGTGGAGTCACATGTAGAAGACCTGTGTATGTGGCCCTCGGGGACGTGGTTTACTGGGGAACTTGGCAGTGCTGGTTTAATGGCTGGACTCAATGATCTTAAGAGTCTTTTCCAAATAATACATTTTAATGTTTCTATGAATCTTTGAAAATTTGTCATTTTAGGAAGACTAGACTGTCTAGTGATGCTTCAGCAGCACTGCAGTAGCTTGAGCTTCCTTGCAACAAGATCAGGGTTATAAATTTCCATAGTAATTTTGCCAAAGATTTCTCATTTGAAAAGCAGTTTCATCCATTTCCCTGTAACCTTTCCTCAATTTTGACCTCATATTCTTCATCTGTTAATGGGTTTATTCATTACTTATACGACGTATGTAGATTTCAAGAAAGACTGGAGACCATCTTAACTGCGTCCAAGGTCTATATTCCAAGATTGATTTGAATGCTTTCTGTGCTTTAAGAATAGATAAAATACTAGTTAATACTTTGTCAACACATATCTCATCAAAGCAAATAACACACAATTCATAAGGTGGAATGGCTGAAAAAGGGCTAGTGATTACCCCAAGATGAGGAGAGTCGTTTGTGCACTACTTCATAGGAAATGAGAACTCAGGTGCAGAATCATATATTTTTTAAAAAAAGAAAAAAAGCTCAAGGTTATCTCAGGACCCTGATTACAGCTAAAATGCCTTTTTAAGAGAAAGGCAAAAAGAAAAACAGTCAAATGAAAACTTATAACTTATTTATTTCACTTTCAAATTAAGAAAAAATATCATTTCTGTTTCGATATAAATTACATTCACATCTCTTTCTGCAGTATGGAGCTCATGAGCAAGTAAAGGATAAGAAAAAGGAGAAACTTCATTTATGCAGTCTAGCATTTATGGTCATTCAAGTCAGATGGAGTAGGTTTGCATTTGTAGATACAATAATAAAATGCTTAGAAATGAAGTTCAGCAGCAATATAATATTTTAAAATGGCATTTACAGAAGGTTCAGACATCATGTGTGCTTTGTCAGAACTGCCTTGTTTCATAGTCCCTCTTATTATTGGGTTACTAGTTTAAAAATTGTAAAAGAAATGAAACCCAGAAGAGCTGTCAAATTTGAAAAAAATGCCTTGAGCTGAATTCTTCGTTTATCTGAAATACCATAGCATAAAAAATAAGAACTGCAAAAGAACTGCCAGCTTCTAAATAAAATTAAGGTGTCAGCAGAAAGAAATCTGTTATCAATAAAATTTCCACACTAAAAACACAGGAAGTGTTTTCAAACAGTGTCACTTTAGATATTCATAAATAAAAGGTAGTTTTCCTTTCTGAAAAATATATCTTGTGGCTCATTTCATTGTTATAAACTCGTTGATGTGCTGTCATTTCATTGCAGTTCTTGTCAGGAAGTTCAGCAGCTTGTTGTTACTCTGGGCTTTCTTGGCATCAGTGACAATTTCCACAGCCCCCTGCAAGTTTAGTTATCAGCAGCTAACTTGGCATCTTCAGCCCTAAACAAAAGGCTTTTGTCTGTTCAGACAGAGGAGACTGCAGTTGTGCAAAAATATCAGCTCTGTTTATCTCAGACTCTTCATCTACCAAAAAGACTAAAAACTCAAGCAGAGGAAAAGTCTTTTGGCAGTGGCATAATTAAGATTGTTAGAGAAATATAATTTTTTCTCTTTATACATGTACAAAAAGAAGCTGTCTTTACTTGCATGATAGACTCAGCCTTCACCTCATTCTGAGGGTTCTTCCACTGGGCTCCTACTCCAGCTTACTTAGTCAGTCTTTCTCCTTGTTCTCCATGTCTAGGCGTGGATTTTCTATGTTGAATATTCTAATAAATGTTGCTTTTGCTTTGTATTTTCATTTCATTTCAGAGACTTCTACATTGGCCTCCAAGACAACAGGGAAAACACAAATTGAAAGAGGCACCTGATGTGCCTGCTGCCAGATTTGTGATCTGGAAGAAAAGTCCTGGTCTTCAAGAGGCAAGCGATGGGGCTTTCTTAATCCAGAATTCATCTTTAATTAACTTACCCAACTAATAAAGACTTCCTCAACAGATGTTGCTAACTTGCTTCTTTTCAATGTGATTTTAAAATTAAATGTATAAGCATAAACAAAAACACTGTGAGTTGGTTGTTTGGGCTCCTTTCCTCTTTGAGGTTTTATAATTATTTTGAGTATTTGAATACTTTCCATTTAAGTTGTACTTATATAATAATGCTATTAGGACATACAATTTGTATAATAATGTGATATATCTCACAACACTAGCTCAAAGGAGATGTCTATCATGACAAATGTTTGTGCTTATGGATCTAATCTTGGCAAAATTATAAGTGGTGACAATACATATGTATGAGAAGCATTAGAAACATTTAAGGGGCAATCTTACTAACATCATTATTGATCAGTTTTGATACAATCTGTTTCTTTGCTCCAAGGGCTACCCAGCAGTCCCTTATTCTGAGTTTTGCTTTACTCCTCAGCTCTAGACAGCCAAACACATTCCAAGTTTTTTGCTATTGAATATTTATGGACTTGAGTGTGATTTGCACTTCCTTTTCAGATTTCCTAATTTCAGAGGTTTTTGTAGTATTATCCTGTGAACTGAACACTAAAGTAATTTCCATATTTAAGACAGGTAATTTGTGATGGAACACTGCTTTGAAGAGCCATATTTGGATTGGTTTTTGCATGTGTGATTTTCTACTGAAAAAAAAATCATTCTTACTGGTATCAACATGTTATTTGTGAGGTAAACTATATTTGACCAGCAGCTTTAGAAATGGCTCTGTATTTAAAACCTTCACATCTGCTGTATTAACCTATCACTTTATCCTAGAGACCTAGCAACACACGACATGAACAAGTAATACTCTTCTGTTCCCACACAGGAATCCAGCCCTAGACTCTAGCACTTTGCATCCTGAGACAAAAGCTTCCAGGAAGATGAAAGGGTGATTCATCCAGGCTCATGCTGGGAGTTGTAAAAACAGAGCATCATAAACATGAAACCCTGTCAGAGAGTGGACTAAAAGTGTGCTAGGGCAGACCTAATGTAATAATGAAGTCAAGCAGTGTGATAAGTTTCTGCAAGGACATAATACCTTATAATTAAGCATTTCCCTTGAAATATTTTCTTCCATGTTCATACGTTGAAATGTATGAATCATTAAAATAAAAAAAGGGAGGATGTTTATGGGATTGTATCCATCTAGCAGAGACTATATTCAATCTCATAATCCTTAAACATTGAATTGTCTTTCCAGCCACTTATGCAGACACAAAGTAAAAAAAAAGAAAAAAAAAAAAAAGAAAAAAAAAGGTAGAATAATCTGATCATCAACTTAGATTTTTTTTTTTTTGGCAAGTTGTTCTGTCAACAAGTATGCAGTATTCCCAAGTTTAGAACTTACATTCTGGATTCTAAAAATAATTTCTGGAAATGTTTTGACCTGAAGTACATAGTTTTGATAAGAGAACCAGATATTTTAACAATTTCACTAACCATGTAAATTAAATGCATTTCAGCTGCAGAGTGGACAGGAGATTTTTGCCACTTGGAGAGCTGGAATTTTTTTTATTGAATAATGCATGTTATAAAGTCATAATGTTTTTAATATGCCTCTTCTAAAGGTTACATACATTTTCTCTCATTTCTGAGTGAATGTTTTTGCTGTAGGTGTTACACTCAGGGAAGTTTTAGAAGTTTACTCTGTGCAAGGTGCTCTTGAGAGAAGATAACTCATTTCAGACTTACTTAAAATGTATTGAATAAGACGATTGCTTACCAACTGGAAATTTTACAATTTTACTTCTACGGTAGAATATTCCTGTTAGGCCTCTCTGCCTGTCAACGCTATACATTCTGATGACCACTTTCATTTTATCTTTATAAGCATAGCCATCTCTATCAAGTAGTGTGGTAAAAGCATTTAAAGAAAAGTCTGTGGGGGAAAAAAATCTATCTTAAAACCAGTATTTGCTGCCACTCAAAAAACCCCGAAAACCAACCAAACAAAAAAGCCACCAAACGTACATACTGTCCTTCTTTAACTTAGTATGAGACAGTTATTTATTGGTATAAAAACAATTGTGAGTTTTACATATTGAGGTTTCTTCACTCTGATCCCTCCAGAAATATCTAGTATTTGAACTATAGTTTAATATTATCTACACCTTTTCTTCTTTTTGCAAGTGATTGTTATTAACTGAAGTAGGAAAGGAAGAATTTGAAACATGATTGTGGACTCTTTCAAATATGAAATTTTCTGAATCTTCACCAGTCTCTAAGTATTGAACGTGTGCCATTGGTTCTTTTTGGTGCCATTGATGAAGAAGAATGGTTTGAGACTAAAACCCAAAAATTTAATAAAAATGGGCAGTTGTGAAAAAGTGACATACGAGGGAATAAAATCTTAAATCTATAATCTTGTGATAAATGTTGTATAGTTCATAGAGAAGTGGTAGTGCCACTTGTAATAAAATTCACTTGGACTTTCTGTTTTTCACAGTCCTTTGTTTCATTTTCCTCCTCTATTGCTCATTCTTGTACCTCAACCTACCAAATGAACAACTGATTAACACAGGGGATAAATAATGTTTTCCATTTACTTTTTCTAGTCATGCCACTATGTTTTTCCTGTCCTGTCAATACAATTTTAATCCTGAAAAAAATCATTTATAACCCAAATGAGAAAATTAATTACAGCATGTGCAATAAATGATTTTTTTTTGCTCATTTCCTTGTGTGTTTTAAGGCTGAATGGTTCTGCCTTGAAAGGCTGCACTTCATTTGTTTCAATTAAGATAGTCGTGTCCTACTGTGGTGGGCTGTCCCTGGATGAATGCCAGGTGCCCATCAAATCACTCTATCATGCCCCTTCTCAGCTAGGCAGCGGAGAGAAAGCAGGCGGAAAATGACTTGTACGTCGAGTTAAGGCAGTTTACTAAAGCCAAAGTGAAGGTTTGTATGCGCACAAGCAAAGAGAAAAAGCCAATAATTTTATTTTCCACTTCCCATCAGCATGTGGTGTCCAGTCACTTCCCAGGAAGCAGGGCTGCATCAGGCATAGCAGTTGCTCTGGAAGGCAAGCACTGTAAATAATGAATGCCGTGCCTTCCTCCTTCCTATCTTAACTTTTATATCTGAGCAGACATCGTATGGTATGGCATATCCCTTCAGTTAATTTGGATCAGCTGGCCTAGTGGTGCCCCCTCCCAGGATCTTGCCCACCCCCAGCCCACTGGTGGAGGGGCAGAATGTTGAAGAGACGGCATTGATGCTATGCCAGCCCTGTTCATCAGTGGCGAAAACACTGGTGTGTTATCAACACCTTTGTAGGCACCAATGCCAAGCACAGCAGTCTGTGGGAAGATGAACTCCATCTCAGCCAGACCCAATAGACCCTCTTACAAGAGTATGTGGAGTGACCAATGAAGAGGAAGACAAAGAGCTCTTCAGAAAGTGTTTTGAGCTACACACTTCCTTACCCTTTCGACTGAATTAAATTGAGGCTTAAATCCTGTCCTAGGCACGCTATACTGCAGTGAAATGGGTCTTTGTGGCAGTTTCTTCAGCTTCCTTTTTGCTCTAGCATTGTAACCTCTGAAGATTTAAAAAATGAAGTTACATGTCTCAAAACACTGTTCCCATAAGATAAGCCACCACAATGGAACTTGAGATAAGCGCAGATGCCTCAACAGGAAGGAGCTAATTCTTGACCTAATAGAGGCAACGGTTTGGTTAGCATCTGGACAAAAACTCCCACCATGACAGGCAGTGAGAAAGGAAGTGAGTGTTTTTGCACATGCCATCTCAAATTATAGGAATGGCATCTATGCCCTGTGTATACCCAGGACTTGGACTGCATAAAAGTGGTACCTCCAGAAGAATGACTTGGGGAGCCTCACCACAAAGAAAACCAGAGTGAAGAAGGATCAGCAGGACGCTGCTGGAATCCATGTGATGGTGCTATATTTTGCTTAATCTCTTTCTCTCTTTTTCTCTTTCCCATCCCCTCTATCTCTTGCTGTTTCTATCTACCTCACATTTATTCTTAAATAAAATCTGTGCTATTGACATTGGTATATGGTCTTATTTGCACCTTAATTTGGGCAGATATATCTCTTATAATTGGATCATAACACAGCCTTGCTTGCAACTGTCTGTATATACATCTATTTTTATATATATGCATGTGTATATAGATGTAGGTGTATATATACACATACAGAGTCTGTGTAGGACTTCAAACAGGACGAGATAGTAGAAGCAGAACTCTGTTGCTATATTTTATTTCATTCTATTTCTTATTCCAGCTACTCCCATTTTCAAGGTATTATAGATTTTATTTGGTAATGCATAACACCAATACAAAAGATATTAAGAGAGCAAGTTTGAGAACAATACAGTCGTTCATCATACGTGAGTATACAAAAGTTTATTTGGAAAGCACACAGATATCAGTAGATAGAAAATAATGCATTATATTTGAATCCTTCTATATTTAGTTAAAAATAGAGGCATCTGAACTGCCACCAATATATCTGCAGAGTTTACCACTTCTTGAGATGAACGGCTTCTTTATGCATGGAAATGTTGTGATCATTTATACCCAGTTTTTATTTTTAAGGTTATCTATGTCATCATATGCAGTAAGAATATTTTTGCTTCAGTGAAAGCAGAGCCTCTAGGACACACTTAATACAATAATATTAAATTTGCTGGAGATTAAGGGCATAGAAATTCACTCTGTCACTAGGTTTGCAAGTGATAATTTAAGTAAGAGTAATATTACTGTGTATATGTGCAAAATTATAGTTTAAGTCCCTTTCCCTCAAGAGATCCTTTTAGTGAGTATTTCCAAAGTAGGCAATAGTGTTTCCATCTAAGGGTAGATATTTATTATACTAAATAGTTAATATCGTATTTATTTATTTTGAAGAAAATAGGTGTTCCAAAGTTTGGTATTATTATTCAAAACAGAGATAAGAATCTAGGTTTATATACATACATAGCTAGTATATTGTTAGCTTGTTATTTTAACTTGGTGTTAATTGTTATGCTGATATTCATTAACAGATATCTGAGATATAGTCACAGCTAAGAGGATTAATATAATCTCATTAACATTTTTGAATTTTGACATTTTTCTGTATTACTTAATAGAGATGTTTTTGATCTAGGATATTTATATTTTTTTAATGTATCATTTATTTTCCAAGATATTTCTTTTGTCTTGTTAGTTCTGTTCAAACCTAGTTTGCTGGAAGGGTTGTGTTGTTCATGTCTATTTGTCACATTAGATTCCCAGAATCTCATCAGAACCATGTCAAATTACATCAATCCAAACTCTGGGCTTCTGATAACAGTGCTATAAGAAGAGCATGGCTTGAAGGTTATTGTAAGACAAACAGCTTATCTTCATCACTGAAGTACTATAAGAGATGCAATAATTTATTGGCTTTTCACACAATAGGATTTTTTGTTGTATCACAGTAATCTGAAATTTTCAGTAGCCTATGCTTTACAAAAAATGCACAGAACACCAGACTAAATTTTATAGGGGTATTTTTAACTCCTGCTAGGGGAGCGATTCACTTTCTGCAAAGAAATACTGTAATGAGGTAGTGATAGCTTTCATTCTGACCCCAGAAAAGAGCCAAATATTGAAACAGGAAATTAAAAAATGCTCCCTGAAGTTAAATATGTTCCAAGATATTGCTGCCCTGACTATAAGAGTAAGAACACAGCAAAATTGCATCCCCTGGCTGCGCGAGCTGTACCAGCAAATCTGACATAGACGCAGATAAACCAGGCAGGGTGCTTTTCTGCTTCTGCATTATGTAGAACATGACAAAAGACAGTCTATCACAAAAATGCACATTATCATATTCTGCTGCTACTGTTATGCTTGGCTGCTTCTATAGTTTGGACAAGCCCAGGCACACAGAAAATGAACCTTTCTCATTTCAATCCTGGACTAGTGAAGCAGAGATACAAAGTCTGGCAAAACCTTTCTAGAAGTGTGCTCTGGTTTTCTCTGGTAATGCTCATATCTTTCAGAGAAGCCTGCTAAATTCCTTTTTTTTAGAATTTTGTGAATGATTGGAAAGATCTTCAGGAGGTTTTATCCATGACCCTAAATTTTCTCATGAGGAAGCAAGAGCTTTGAAGGGACAAGACTATTTTTTTTTCTCCCATGCCTGCAAGGTTATTTCTATTTTGCCAGGCTTAACTTGCATAAATCCCTTAAATTATTTGATATCCTTTTGGGGCTGAGATTAGACAATTTTTCAGGCTGCAATTACCAGCTCATGGAGGGATGATAAAAAAAAAACCAAACCAAAATATATTCCTGAAAGTTGTCCTGCAGTGAAGGGCAGCAATGTCATCTCAGCAAGTAGTTTCTATTTGCTAAAACTGTTCATACACCTTATCCAGTGTGACACCTTATCCATGAGAATGACACCTTATCCAGTGTGTATGATCTTACTACTCCTTTCCGATATGTCTTGTCCTAGTGAGCCTCCTTGCCAACAGTACACAGTGTAGTATTTTACCTTTTTCATATTGAAGTTTTCTTCATGTTCTTGAGTAAATTACATTTAACCGCTGTTGCAAATTTGATTCTAGGAACATGTTTAAAAGATGCTTTATGGGATTCCCTAGCAGCGGCACTACTTAACTCTGAGAGCCAGAAGATTGCCTTCACTCTGTTTAGTAATAATAGAAAAATGAACTTCCCATAGGTCAGTCCAGAATACTGGCCACCTGTACACCAAATCTCTGTTACTTTCTTTGGGTAGTTCTCAGTGGAGATTTTCTATTCAAGTGTTGTCAGTTTTATTAGGGGTCTTACAAATATTGGTGTGTTTAGCCCTCATAGTCAGAAGAAAAAGTCTAGATATACCCAAAGGACCAAAATAAAATATCTTGCCTTTTAATTTTTCTTAAAATTCATGTAACTTTTATTCCAGTTGTGAATATAGTGGAACAGAATAATAGATTCAAAACTAATAAATATCAAACACATTGGATTATCAGCAAAATGTTCTTTTACACCCAATGCACACATCCCATGCATCAAAGGAACTCTCTTTGACTGCTGTGGTGTTTGGCTTAGGCTCAGGGAGATGTGTGTATGAGGATATTGGGAGTGAGAGCTAACAATTTTGTATCATTCCTGCTTTGGGGACCTGTCAGGTACTCCCTAATTTAACACATCTGTATTTCCTATGTACCCTTGCTGCAGTGTCACCAGTGCTGCAAAATGTGACAGCAGGGTTCAACATATTCTATCTTCTCAAAGGTAGATGTCTCTGAGGTTCTGTCTTTTCTGCTTATGTTCAGGTAACTGGTCTGAGTGGCTACACCACAGTGAGACAGTACTCAAACGAAAAGGTACAAAGTGGTGTCGACAGTTCACTTAAAGCTGTAAAACCTTCTGACACAGCTCGTCATCTTTATTGTTGTGATAAAATGTCCTACATTAGAAATTTCTTTGTGCTAGTACAGTTAAGAAAAATTTCTGTCCTGTTGGATACATGCGGATACATGTTTTGAGAAAGCATTAGGAGTCTAACAGAATTTGATAACTTTCATCTTCATTGGCATTTGCTGTGGCCTATTTAAACTATGATGAGATCAAAATTCAGCTTGTGTACCTGGACAGGCCAACAGACCAAGTAAAAGACACATATTTTCAAGGACGCATGCACCCTAGCTAGGACCCACCTCCAGGCTGTAACTTGAGTCATCTTTAAAACAAAGACAAGACTTGAAATTGGCCAGGTTGGGGGTATGGATCAAGTTTTGCAAGGAATTTCTGGCATGCTATATGTTATGCAACATATGCAGCGTATGCAATATGTTGCCATCAAATATATTACATGGAGAAGGAAGGAAAAAATTAGTTTGTGAAAAAAGCATGAGCATTTGGCTGATCCTGTGGAAAGCCCAGCTCTTTAGTGTTCACAGTGAGCTTTTTGTCAGTTGATTATTTGTTTTTATTGCAAACTGAAGCCGCAAGGGACAGACTCCAGTGAAATCGCTATCTCTGAGACGGCTGTGATGTAACCAGAAATGCCTCAGCTAGGGAATAGAATTTTCTTTCTCTGGTATAAATTTCCATAGTTTGCTAAATATATTATGAGCTACATTGGCCAACAGTTCCCAGCATCTTGTGCAGCTCAGTTTGATACCAGGAAATGCATGAATTGTTCTTTGCATTGCATGTCAATGTCAAAATTTCTATTTATTTTACTGGGAACAGGAGGCCTTTCTCAGGCAACCTTTCTTGTTAGTAAGGAAAACATTTATTTTAAGGCAAAAAAGGTACTATCCATATTTTTATGGTAACAACAGTGAATAAATTGAATGTTGCAGTCCTTCAGTTTTGCCAAATTGTCATCTAAAGCAACAATAAGAATATGAGTCCACTTTGTTCTGCCAATTTCTGAAGGTATCATAGAGGTTAAATAACAAGTACCTAGTGTTTCTGCTTTGGATGATGGTATAAAGGAAATTGGATAAACACTGGAATATAAATCAAGGAAAGGTGCTAGAAAACGATGCCATCAGTTAGAAAAATGTGCCATGCTTATACCTGATCTGTCCTTTTACTTGCTGGAAGCAGAAAAGAGAAAAGCATTTAGTATCTTGAGTAATCCAGGCACTGATTAATTGTATCCCATAATGCTTCCTAATGTATCTTCTAGAATACCTTATAAATCATATGCAGGCCTTTTCTCTTTAAATGCTGCTTTATCAATTCTCAATTGCTCAACTTTCAAAATAAAGGAGGAAAATTAGGGTCTGAGCAGTTGGGATTTCTTTTCCTCCTGAGGGCCTGGATTCAGTTCAATATTTAGGTGCATGTACAGCCTGAAGCAGTGGTGCAGTCCCATTAAAGATGTGTGCTTAAGTACCTTTGTGAATGACAACTATTTTCGGTCTTTCAAAATGCTATGACATTTGATGTATGTTAGGAAATCATCCTACTTGAAAAAGGTCACACAAAGAAACAAGGAAAGCAGTTGTTTTCATTAATATAATTACAGGCTTGAGTTTTGAACCTGTGATATGATGAGTTTTACACGACATCACATTTCACTGCTAGTTTGTGAGTGTGTGTCTTTCACACAGGTTTCTGTATGCAAATTGACTGGAAAGTTGTAGCTGCTAACCTTAATGAAACACAAATCATGGGAAAGCTGTGAAACTCATAAACTGAGGAAGTCAGTTGTGATTGTTCCACCCTATATTTTGAATCTGGAAAATAATTCAAGCTTGAGTCTATTTCTAACTTCTTGTGGGAAATGTCTTGCAAAACCTTCTTTAGGTGAGAGCTACTACAACTTTCATTTCTTTAACCATAAATTCACACAGGCTTTTGAAACAGATTTGGAAGTATGTGGTGATGGTGGAGAATGTTTTAACTCTGGTAGCAAGCATAGTTCAGCAAAATATTGATAATTACAGAGTTTTGCAAAAGCTGTCAATCTCATTGAATAGAGAGGAAATTACTGCTTTTATTACGCATTCCTTTGGCCCACTTTTTAAAAGGATGTAGGAAATAAGGATGAGAGGTTATGTAAAATAGCAAGAGAGGAAGTCTTTATCTGAGTCAGGAAACCAAGTTCAGTGCACCAACTACCATTAACCTCCTCTTCCACCTGCCAATGAAAGTAGAGCACTACATTTCCGTTAGTATTTGGGTCTGCTTTAAATTGCAACCAACCAGCAAGCTGTCCTTCTGAAATACACATTTTGTACATGGCTATTAAAATACAAAATTATATTATGTTTTTCTGTGGAGTTATCTTCTGGTATTCTCTTTAGTTTCATATTTAAAAAATGTTACTCCTGGAATCAGAAGTCATAAATGGAAACAACCTATTTGATCACTCAGTTTGTCTCATGTCAAGGGGAAAGGCCAATAAAAAGAACCCAACTTTTTTATAAATAGTCAGGAAGAATGAGAAGAAAGCTGTAACCAAAGCAAGTCCTTATACAGTAGTCAGTCTTTCCTAACTATAATGACAGGCAATTTCAACGATTTGTAGGATCACTATTGCACAACTCTGCCTTCATTTTCTAGCTAATGTGTGCATGATTTTCCAATTTCAGATAGAAATCATCTTTTCTTCAGATATGATATACTTTCCCTACAAGGCTTGTTTTGGAGGGTTTGAAGACCTGTATGAAGTGGATTTAAAAGTGCTTCCAGAGTCTGACTTCTAATTGAGTGGTGAGAGTACTTGTCATATTTAGAGAGCAGAAGTATAAGGACTGATTCTGTCTTGGGGCATTCCTTGTGGGAGCAGCCCAAGACACCGTGATTGTAGAGTTACTGGTACGTGTCAGCATCACACATGATCCCCCTATTTTTCCAAGTCTGTCATTTGCCTTTCCTGATGCAAAACTCTGGCAGTCTGGATAATTTAAGTCACCACAGCACAAAAACAGGGCAATACTACTGGTTTCCTTAGGATAAACAGGGTCCTTAAGAGTGAGTGGGAAGGGGAGGAGAAAAGAAGGAAATGGGATTGTTCAGCATAGTTAAAAACTAAAGTGCAGCCTTTTTAAGCACATCTTTCCAAAGTAAACTTCCCTGTGAAATAACATTGCTTTTCTTCTAAGCTATTGTTGAAAGGATTTACATTTAACGGGAACAATGAATAATTCTCCTCGTTCTTCACTCATTCTGTCAATGAGCTCATGTACTATGCAGGACTTAAATCTTATCACAAAATGCTAGAGGATCAGGGGATTGCAGGGATGAAGTGACTGTCAAGTTCTGCTGAAACTGGAAAACACGGTGATGTCTTGAGCTGATAGACCTGCTCAGGTTATCAAGGCTGAAGGCTGGTACAGCACACAGCACTGTGTACAGCCTCCTTGCAGCAAGACTCACCACCTTGGTTAGGGTGCTATGCCTAGAAGCAAGGCTGAAGTCTGAGAGTGAGGTTGGAGGATGAGAGGCAAATTCCTCTCCATATTTAACTGGCACAGATCTAGAGTAGCACTTTGTAAATCATTGGATGAATAACAGCACAGAAATCACAAGATAAAATAATTGCTTATTTTCTGTTATGTCATGCTTTTTTCCGATAACTCTCTACTGCTGAAATGTCTGCATATTTGAGAAGGTGAGGATTACTGGATACATGTGGTGACTGTTTTCTCAGAGGCCAGAGGTGATACCAGACAGATCCTGTGAATGAGGTTTCATCTTCTAAAAGCTGTCACATTAGTACCATATGCCAGAAATAAATACACACAAAAATATTAAGTAACAAAAACCCAGCTTTTCTTTTGTCTCCAATTTATTTTGCATTCCACACACAATATTGGTCAAAAAGACAGATTTCACTATTTTGCTAACTACCAGTTCAAGGACAACGCACCAGACTGCGAGTAGTGTGCTGTTCTCCCAGATGTGTGGAATAGGATTTTTATTGTCTTTTCAAAGCCTTTTTTGTTTTTCCCTCAGGGACGTTATGGTCAACTGTTCTTGGTACCCACATCTGTCCACAGTGATGTTAATCTGTGACACCCTGTGACATAAATCACACACAACTGGATGCACAGAGGTCTGTTGGCATTCTGGTAGAGTAGAGAATCTGTCATCTTGAAGGTCTCTGCCTCAAATCTCAGTTGATGGTTTCCAAGTGGTACCTTGCTGACAGATACCCTTGTCATAGCTGACATCCTGGACAGCATGTTTAACAGAGAGACAAAGGATTACAACTGCAGCAAGAGGCTGAACTTCAGACCCTTTCCTTTCTATCTGACATAATCTGTGAACACAAAAGTCCACTTAAAAAATCCAAATAAAGTGAAGCAGTCTTTCCATGCAAATCCTCCCCTCATGGAGATGGACTCATTGATCAGGGCAATAGAGAGCCCTGTGACAAGAGTAGCCCACAGGGCTTCCTGGTGTTTACAGCATCAGCACTCCTCTGACCCACATCACAAACACAGCTTCTCTCCTGCTGAGCATTAACACTGTGACTGATTCAATGAACACAGCAGAAATAGAGGAAGAAGTCAGGGAAACTAAAACTGAGGAGATAGGAAATGAGAAATGTCAATAGTCTCAGCAAAAGAACTAGAAGGATAATTAGAGATAAAATTTAAGACACTCTGGAAGGAAAATAAAGTTGTTGTGAAATACTGTTCAAAACCATCAGATCTTTGATATAAAAATGATAAGCTGATATAAAAATGATAAGCCTTATGATGAAAAGTGCTTTTCAAAATGATGTTTAGATTTCTGTAAACAGAAGAGCCTGAAAAAATCCCCCTCATGACAAATGAAAATTGTATACTGTAACTTGTACTTATTTATTAAATCCCTTCATGAATTTAATCCTCTTTGTGAGTATTTTCTGTACAGATTCTTTTCTCTAAATTATAAATGCATTCATTTATAATATTATAAGCACTGGAAATATTTTATGCTTCACCTGAAATATTCACAATATGCTTGGTTTGAAAAATTTGGGTTCCTGTGCTCATATGTTTAATCACAAGATCCACACTTGAAAATGTCCTCAAGGGTATGAAAAATATTGTTAGGTTGAAAGAAATTTTCTTCACTGAGTGTACAGAATTTGTTCAAACAAACATCTGATGGAAAGCAAGACTACAACTCGAGAGTGCTCTGATTCAGAAAATCAATAGAAAAAAACAGGTAAAAGACACACAGAACTATAAAGTGATAACAGATTGAAAATACGGATGAGATCTCAGAGAAAAACTCACAACAAGCCCTTAAATAATCCAAGCAAGTACACAACTACAAATGATACAGCAATCTTAACCACAAAGGGTTTATCTGTGGATTAATATTTTTAAGAAATGCGTGTTATTAGAAAATTCAACCATCTCAAGGAGGAAGCACATGCTAAGAGTATTAGAAAAAAATAGCATGAAAGTGTAAGTGCTGAGAAAAAGCACTCCACTTTTGACAGAAAATTAAAATTTTCTGCAGAAAATAGTGCAGAATCACAGAATTTTTTGGGTTGGAAAGGACCTTAAAAGACGTAATTCCAACCCCCTGCCATGGGTAGGGATGCCTTCCACTAGAAGACTGCATAAATCCATGCTTATTTGAAACAGGAAAGTATCTGAACTTAGTTATTTCATTTCAATTTATTCTACAAGACAGAATGAACCCTGCAATACATGACAGGAGAGATGCTGTATGGCATATAAATGTTAGGTTGCATAAAATAGTAAACAGATATTTTTGTAATAGTAAGCAGCCTTCGTTTGCAGATGGTGGTCTAAAAGTCAGCAAGGTACCACCCACTGTGCAGGAAGACAAGGAACAAAATCATTCCTCTGTTAAAATTTTACTTTTGCCTGAGGAGCTGTAGAGCTGAGACAGAAGTCTTAGAAGTAACTTTGGAGAAGGCAAGCTGACACAGCCTCTTGCAGTGGGAGCTTGCAGGCAGTGCTCAATGTCAGCTCCCAAAGGCTGGATGCAGGAGAAAAATTTACTGAAGCTGTCAGGGTGATGTGGAAGATGTAGAAGTCCCAAGATCCAATGTGGAGAAAACCACAAGGATTCAGTAGAACATACAAGCATTTTTCATCCAAACAACTCCAGGGAAAGTCACATCCAGAGTCCTTCAATCCCAACTGAGGAATTGCCAAGCAAATTTATATTGCTACACACCAAGAAAAACAAGGTTTAGTTGGAAAGTTGCCTTTTGCTGGTGCTCCAGTCCAAGAAAATTTTGAAAGTCATTTCTCAGCTATAGTTTTAAATATCTCTTAATATATACCTGCCCTCTTCATAAAGCAACTTTTTAACAGTTCTGCATACTATGAACTTTTTTAAATCGATGTAATCCCCTAGTAATATCAGGACACAGAAGTGTCCTGATGAGCAATTTTGTCATCTTTAACATATGATGAATTGTTAAAAAGAGAAAATTCACAGACTTCTGTTACTGCATTTGTTAGATGTTTCATACAAGCTATGCCTATCAGTTATCTGTATATTGTATTCCCACTTATTGTTGTGAACGGTGTGCTCCTCTAAATCTGATCGTTTGTTTCTTCTCCTATTAGAGAGACTGAAATATCTTAAACAAGAGAACAACAAATATTGAATGACAAGTACCAGACAATGAAATATTCTTCTTCAGTACCAACTTTAATGGAAGAAAAATCATTTATGCTATTATTCTTGAAAAATTCTGGACTTAAAAAGGCAAAATCACTTCATGCTGTCTGCAAAACCTTTTGAAAGAATTTTTAAAAAATATCGAAAAACTCTCATTTCAAATAGAATGCCTCTTGTACAGCTTATACAAATCAATGCTGCTGACTGAGGGTGTCTAAATAAGTGGAAGCACGTACATGACTATTCAGGTCTGGTAAACTCAAGTTTCATTCCATTTTAATAACAGTTCATTCTTTACTACTACTCTGTTTTTTCACATCAAAGAATATGATGAATGAACTGCTTGACATGTCTATCCCTGTCCTTTTTTGCAAGCTTTGCAATTGCTTGGTCTGTACCTATAATTATATAATTTAATTGATGTTATAAAAAGGGGCAGTTTTGGCCTGTGTCCTGTGCCATTTGACTCTGTTTACTCCATAGAGGAGAGAAATGACAGGGATGAGACACAAATCTCAGTTTCTGCATGTGCACAGAGAGATCCTCAAATAGGAAATCTAAGAAAAATCCAGTGGCCCGAAGGAGCAGGATATGTGCAAGACTGGGGCATACATTTACACAAGATTCTCCTTTGCCTCTAGGTCACAAAACAGTTTGGCAAATTTGCTTGGAAGGAGATCCTGTTCATCACTTTAACTGGTGTAGATAAATAACATGGATTGTATGATATAATCTTACAAGAAAAGAGAAAGAGCCAAGATACTGAAAAAAAAAACCATTCTCAGCAAATGAAAATGGTGTGACAGTTGCTGTCATGGGGCAATTTGCCTTAAAGGTCTTAGCCAGTGTCTGAGTTTGCCCCTGTGATAGCTGAAGTTGCTGTTTTGCCTGGTCCTTAACCTCTCCGAGATGACTGAATCTCGATGCTGATTGAAGCAAATCCAGTTTGTAAAATTCTATGATATCATTTGGGTTGAAAGACACTATATAGACACAATTTTCTTAAATAAATGTACTGTAAAATATGGGACAGCTTTGATTTACAACTACTTAAGGGTTTTCAAAAGTTGTATTTCACACAGTCACTTCGACAATTTGGATGCTACAAGACCTAGTAGTCCCAGAGCTATGCAAAGCCAGAGCGAGAGAAAATTAAAGGCCTGTGATTTTTCTTTCTTTCTGTTTCAGGATACGGTTCACCAAAACCCACATTAAAAACAAAATGGCTTTTTCATTGGTCAGTCATTTGAGGAAATAAAAGCAATTAAATGGCACATTGATTTTCAAATTTCCTTCTTCCAGACTTCAAGTGTATCTTCTCTGGGAGCTAACAATGAAATATTGTTATTTTACATCCACTTCTAGCTATGGCACAGTACTTCACAAAACCTGCTTGCACAGCATTATGCAAGGTGGAGCCCAGAAAATTAAGCTGACCTCATATTCCCTTTAAGCAAAGAAAGTAGTGAGGGGTGAGATGCCATTTCAGAAATAGCTGTGTTTAGGTTAAGCTAGGGACAGGCAGTTCAGGCAGCTTAAAAGTTGCATTGAAAATCTGTTGGAACAGATCTTTTAAACAATGCTGAGCACTAGACTTAAGATTTTCTCTGCTGTAGCAAGGGAAAGAAATAAATGGACTCTGCCTGGATTAACCATAAGGCCAGAAGAACAACTGTACCGGGTAGAATTCAGTCTCTGGCAGCACCCAGCATCAGACACTTAGGGAAAAGTATAAAATTAAACAAACTACATGCTGATATTGTCCCAGCCTCTAGCAATTTTCAGCTCATATTTCAGCCAAACGTGGTATCTTTATATTGAATAGTTCTCAGTGGATTCTTTTCATGAACTTGAGCATTCACTTTGAAACCATATAAATATTACTAGCCACAGAATCCTGCAATAAGTAGATCAGTTAGCTAGTTCATGCATTAAATCTCTGGAGAAAAAAATGGACTTTTAATGTGATTTTTTACTTCATGCAAATAAAATATAAAATCTTATAGAAAAGGTTTAAAGTCCATTTATAGGCAGAAAAATTATTTGAAAATATGATCCCTTTCATTATGTTTTCTCGAATCAGTTTGGACCATAGGAAAAAACTGGCAAACTGTGCATATATCATAAAGCAGAAATTAAATATATTGTTGAGCACAAAACTAACTAACAAGGATACTTACTTTCAGGTAAAGAATCCCTTTTTGGGACTCAAAGAATTACTTTTTCCTCTTTTATTCAGGGCAATATTTAGAGACAAGGAATACAGTGTTGAATTTTAAAAGGACAGTAAGTATTATTAAAAGGTTTTCAGATTAATTTTAATTTTTCTGATGGCTCTATCTGCAAAACTCCTTTTCCACCGAAGTGTTGTTTGGAAGGTTTTCTTAAAAAAAACTTCTAAAACCATTTTGTGTCTTTTGTTCTTTTTGTGATTGCACTGTGTTTGTGTGGCCAGATTTTGGTAGTGGGGGACTACAGGGGTGGCTTCTGAGAGAAGCTGCCCAAAGCTTTCACCATGTCCAACAAAGTGAATGCCAGACAGCTCCAAGACAGATCCACCACTGGTCCAGGCCAAGCCCATCAGTGATGGTGGCAGCACCTCTGGGATAATGTATTTAAGAAAGGAGAAAACCCCTGTGCAGCTGCAGCCAGAGAGAGGAGTGGGAGTATGTGAGAGGAACAACCCTGCAGATACCAAGGTCAGTGAAGAAGGAGGGGAAGAAAGTGCCCCAGGCACCAGAGCAGATTCCTTTGCAGCCCAAGGTGAAGACCATGGTGAAGCAGCTGCGCCCCTGCAGCTCATGGAGGTCCATGGTGGAGCATAGATCCACCTGCAGCTTGGAGAAACCCACACTGGTAAAGGTGGATGCCTGAAGAAAGCTGTGACCCGATGGGAAGCCTGAGCTGGAGCAGACTCATGGCAAGATCTGTAGATCAGGGAGTAGCCCATGCTGGAGCAGGTTTGCTGACAGGACTTGTGACCTCACAGAGGACCCACACTGGAACAGCTTGTTCCCCAAAGACTGCATCCTGTGGAAGAGGCCCTATGCTATAGCAGAGTGGTATAGGAGGAGTCCTTCCACTATTTCTACATTATTTGTATATATATATATATATATATATATAAAATTTCTATACTATATTATTTCTCATTACCTTTCTCTCATATGATTAGTAATAAATTAAACTAATCCCCCAAGTCAAGCATTTTTTGTTCGTGATGGTGCCTGGTGTGAGATCTCTCCCTGCCCTTACCTCAACCCTTTTGTTATACTTTCTGTCCCCTGCCAAACTGAAGAAGGGAATGATAGAGCGGCTTTGGGGGGGACCCGGGAT
>VZRL01000403.1:2647393-2676868 GCA_013397895.1 Origma solitaria | reverse complement strand
TCGCCCAGGGCAAACCCACCACAGTGATAAACAAAATCTAATTTTCCTTCAATAAAAATGAACTATAAAAAGCAGGTTATAAAAAACAGCTTCCAACTCATTTGCTTCTTCTGTGGTGCACCCCTGATCTCAGTTCAGCTGTAATACAGTCATAATTTACAGAGTGTGATGAAGATGTGTCTCTGCATTTTCAGCTGCGAAGGTTGCTATGTTACCAGGTTGTGATACAGCTGCACTCTTGACAGCCTGCTTTGGGGTATTCACTGTCACTGTAGATAGCCAGCTCAGATGATTAACGAAAAGCTACTGTGTGTGAGCTATCAGTAATGATAGAAACATTAAGGCTGGGAAAGACCTGCAAGATCATCAAGTCCAACCTTTTACCAAACATCACCATGTAAACTAATCCCTAGCACTAAGTGCCACATCCAGTCTTTCTTGAGCGCTTCCGGGCATTGTGACTCCACCACTTCCCTGGACAACTTGTTCCAATGCTTAACCACTCTTTCAGTGAAGAAATTTTTCCTGATGTCCAACCTGAACCTCTCCTAGCACAGCTTAAGGCCATTTCTTCTTGTCGTGTTGCCCAATGTCTTTCTTGTACTGAGGGGCCCAAAACTGAACACACAATTGGAGATGCAGCCTCACCAGTGCCGAGTACAGGGGAAAAATCTCTGCCCTGGTACTGCTGACCACACTATTCCTGGTGAAAGCCAAGATGCCATTGGCATTCTTTGCCACCTGGGTACATGCTGGCTCATGTTCAGCTGCTGTTGACCAGAACCCCCACATCCTTCTCCTGGCCAATTCCTGGTCACCCTTTCCCCAGCCTGTGGTGCTGCATGGAGTTATTGTGACTGAAGTGCAGGACCTGGCACTCACCATTGTTGAATTTCATTCAGTTGGCCTCAGCCCATTGATCGAGTCTGTCCAGATCTATCTCTCTGCAGAGCTTTCCTACCCTCAACACATCCACCTAACTTAGAGTCATCCACGAACTTACTGTGGGTGTACTCGATCCCCTCATCTTGATCATGGTTACAGATATTAAACAAGACTGGCCCCAGTGCTCTGCCTTGAGGAACCCCAGTAGTAAGCAGACTCCAACTGGATGTGTTACCGTTCATCACCACTCTCCAGGCCTGGCCATCCAGTCAGTTTTGAACCCAGCAAAGAGCACACCTGTCCAAATTGTGGACTCACAGGTTCTCCAGGAGAATGCTGTGGGAGACAGTACCAAAGGGTTTGCTGAAATCCATGAAAAATACATCCACAGCTTTTCCCTCATCCACTAGGCAGGTCATTTGGTCATAAAAGAAGATAAGGTTGGTCAAGTAGAACCTGTCTTTCCTAACCCCATGCTGGCTGGTCCCGATCCTCTGGTTGTCCTGTAAGTCAAATCTTTCATATGTCCTTAGTGCAGAAAAATATATTTTTAAACTTGAAGTTAGCTAGGAGAAAATGAAAAAGAAACAAAAATCTCCATCTTCATAGTCAGATATTCAAGTTCAAAATCATTAGTTGTGTTTTCTGTCCCATAAGAGAGAAGGAAAACGTAGTTATCGTCAATAAACACAACAGTAAATCCAAGTAATTTTACAGTACTTTGCATCTGGAGACCCTGAGCAGTTAATAATCACTAATTAATTAAGCCTTGAAGCATTTCTGGAAGGGATATGCAACTTGAATAACATATTTCTCAGGGGGCCCAAATTGTAGGCTTTCTGTGTGACCCACAGAATAACTGGAAAATTCTGGATCAAATATATCTCAAGACCTAAGATGTTAATGCATTTTTAAACTCAACTCCAGTGAAATACTCCCACTGTGGCATCTGCTCCATGGAGGCAGAGGAAACAGACCAGAAACAGGGATGTGTGGTTATAGCAACTGCAAAATAATGGAGAAGGGCAGTGATGGGAATTTAGAATGGATTACACTTTACTCTACATGCTCAACATTTCATTTGAGGTTTGGTTATCAGGTGTGTTCTTTCTTATCAAGCAAAGCAGGCTTGTAAAAAATTGCACAATGATTATAAGTGTCCCACTTTCATTAATGCCTTCCATAGATAGAAGGCATAACACAGCTACTTTATACCTAAGGGCCACAAGTTCTTCTATAGATAGCATGTTTGCTATATCAAAAGCCCAGGCTGATGTAGAGTCTGCTGTCACTCATACCATCAGTAATCTAGAACAACTTTGTTAAAGTCATTAGGTGGGTTCAGATCAGCATGTATGAAGTCTAATCCAAATGTAAAGCTGATTAATATGAAATAACAGTGGTTTCTGTGTGAGAGAGAGGGGCAGAAAAATAAGAAATTTTTTGGCCTGAATACTACTGAAGGCACTTTGTTATGACCATTCAGCAGCTGAAATCTTTCCTTTCGGATATGTCCAAAGCACAAACATGCCTTTAAGGTTCCTGCAATCTTTCAATAAACCCAAATTCTGCTGCTGATTTCTAAAATATTTTCTTATAATTTACAGTATTTAAAGAACTATGAATCCAAAAGGGTAGAGACATTACTCAAAATACTATCTATTGTCAGAATATTAATTAGATGATCAGTTTGTAGTATTGATACATAAAAATTTGAATCCTTTTCTCAGTACAGATAACAAAATGGAAAAATAAACCAAAATGGGAAACTGAAGGAGTGAACTGGATTCTTCTCAATCTAGAAATATGGCATTTAATGGGATTTTCATAAAGTTAGGCGAAGGAAAAATTATGCCTCTCATTCAGCATTTGGTTCTCACCAAAACTGATTAACCGTAAGAAAGTTTTCATATTCAGAGGAAGTGGTTGAAAGTTCCATGCTAATTAAAAGTGAAAACAAATTAAAAAACCAAAGAAACCAACAAAAACACCACAGCAAACAAATTAACCAGTGTTGACTGTTTATTACTTTCTTATTTAACATTCTTCCAGTTTGTAAGTAGGTGAGATAGACAATCAGCTGTGTTTGTTCTGTTTAATAGCTCTCCTTTTTGCATGAATCCATCTATGATTTGTCTATCTTTTGGATTCATCCTGATGTCTACAAGCAGAATTCTCTGTCCCTTCTGTTGATCTTTGTTGTAGATAGAAGCTGATGGTATCATTCACACTCTTTTAAAAGCAAATAGATATTATCAGATATGTTCAGCCGGTGTTGCTTAATGCTTATGGAAAGCTTTTGTATTTTATATCCTGCTTGGCAATTGTTTAAGAAGATGCATCTGGAGATGCAGATCACATCTTATTTGCTGCACAGTCTGATGTCCTGAGACCACCAGACCCACACAGGCACAGTAAACAGATATTGCACAAGGTTGCACAAGCTAAATGACAATGCATCAGGTAGGAAGTAACCATGTATTTATGGGTTTCAGTAAATTTCAATTTATAAATTCTCTTCCTTTAACTCCCTGGTGTGCTTGATTTATGGAAAAATTCCACCTTGTACCAGTGCAGAATAAACATGTCTCTTTCATAAACATGACTCTTTGTCCATGTTTAGAAAGTTCCCAAAATTTGGCAACAATCCTGTGATAAACCTAAGATTTGATGTTTTTCTTTAATTGTGTGCTAGCTACATGCATGGCTACATCATTGTGCTTAGAAACATTTCCCTGAAATTTTCCTAATGCTAGCATACTTTTGTATTAAGTCTTTGGTAAAGAGTTATTTGATGCAGTCTAGTCAAGCTGTTTCCTATGTCAAATGTGATTTTATTATTTTCAAATCTGATACCTTCTCTGCATATCCAAAATCACATCAGCTTCTTGACAAGTGTTCAGTATGCTCCTGTCCTCCTCTCTCACTCTTAAACTAAGACCAGACGAAGAAAACCACAGACAAATACTTTGAAAAGGTCAAGTTCTGCTCTCAGCAGCAGCAGCATGCCTGAATATAGATTTAGACCCTAATGGTTGCGGTCTGTCAGATTATCTGATGACTAAAAATGGCAATAATTTCTCTGTCTCAGTAGTTACCAAGTTATAAAAAATAGTATTAGAAGAAGAAAAGTGCTGCTAATAACCAAAGTTTTGATTATAAAGACCTAAATATGATCTCATTAATCCAAATACTAAAAGTACTAGAAAAATAGTCCCACTGAGTATGTCAGCACAGATGATGGCTTATGGCTGGCGTAGTTTACCTTCTGCGTGTATAACCTGTAGCATTTTTGCATAAAGAGAAATAAACATACATCATTTTAGCTACAATTTACTCTGAAGCAGAGCACTTAAAGGCCAGCACATCATGAAATGGCTGTGGCTCATCTAATCAGCATCATCACAAACATGTAAAGAAGACATTTCATCACTTGCTTTATGTAAATCTATTAACTGGCTTGGTTGCATAAATGATTTTGTTCTCATTACTGTTAGTATTGTGCAAATTTGAATATGATTTATTTGTTTACCTCTCCTTAGATGGTTCTCATCTTGCTATACTGAGACAGATTTAGGCTTTGTTTATGCCTGTGTTCTGTAGAAATTTTTGTTCTAGAACAATACATTTCCTTAGGTCTCAGAGCATCACCTAGACAAGAGAAAGCTACATTGTCTCCTACAATGAAATCATACACACCCTCTGCTAAAATAAAATTATACACTTTCTCAGTGCTCTTCCAATTAAGGTCAAAATAAGCAAAAAAGCCTAAAGTTTGAGATTCTTTTCATTTTTTACTTGATCTGGCATATTTGCTTGCGAACCTTACAAAGTGTCAGCTAGGGAAAAAATGTGAATACTCAAAAAAATCAATGCCTGTTTTCTTTAATGTCAACTAAAATCATATGTGAAATCCATCTTCTGGAGTTACAACAGGTGAAAAGGGAACTTTAAATTCAGTGAAAGAATTGGTCATGTAATCTGAAACTTGTGGCTGTGAGATGAAACCAAGGGAAAGGAGGGATGCATGAATCCAATTCTTGATGCGTCTAAGTTAATGAAACTCCTTTGCAGAAGACGTAGACCAAAGGAGATCAATGAGCAGGTTAGAAATTTAGTCAGCTGATGACATATAGAGTTTGCTATATGAGCTCTTTCCATTCAAGATATTGCTCTACTGCTTTGTGTTCTTCTCTAAACTTCAAAGGAAATACTTTAAAATTCAGTAAGGTTACTATGGTGATTTTGTCATTATTTGTATTATCTACTACCAGCAAGCTCCAGTTGTGTTATGATATCAGTGGTTTCAGGCACTTTGGGCTCATAAACCTGAAGTGAGTGTTTTTGTTCATAAGAGCTGAAAAGGACTGCATGTGTTTTGAGAAAGGTGTTTAAGATATGAACAGAGCATAAAATAACGTGTTCTGTAAATCTAACTCAAATGTCATGGTACTTGATAGTTTGGGGATTTTTTTACTTTCAGCAGAAACCAGAGGAAAAGGGCAGTTAATGGTGAGTGTCTTCATTTGAGGACAAGGGATTTTGAAGGAATGAATTGAAATGAGACTATTGATGCAACAAAGAATATACAGAGTAAAAACTGAGTCCTGACATTAGAAAATGTATGCTTCTCTGCTCATCCAGTCCTTGCTATTGCTGTGCTGCCTCCTGTCACTTCTAATGTTCTGACTGACAATTTATAGAAATTTGTTTCTGGGCATGTGATCACACTATTTTTGAGGTAAGTTGTCTGGAAAAAGCAGAATGCACAGTTTGAAAGGGGTTTCTTCAGTTTTGTTCCTCATTCATACAGAAGACGACTGCTGGTAATATCAGAGCTGTGGATTTGGATTCCTGACTATTTATATGTGATTGATGTTTTGTATTTTCCTCTTGTTGATGCACCTACATTGCACACAGGATGCAGGAATTCTTCAGTCCGCAGGTAGTAGGGGCAAGCATCAACCCAATAATAATAAATTATAAATCAATAAACCAGGTACTCCTGTGTCACTGTGCATCTACCCACAATATGCACACAAGGACATGGTACATGCTCTGCAACAGGTTCAAAAACATATTAAAAGGGCTTTTAAAGGGTCTTCAAAAAGTAAAAAAGAAGTGTCCCACTCATGAAGTCTTTGTTTCCCAATCTCAATGGGATGTTGGTGCAGAAAGCTCAGAGAAAGAGGATGAATCCTGATGCTTGAAGTTGTGTATTCTTTGGGTATTACAAGGGAACAAAGGGAACTGCAGTCTTCAGGATCATGTATCCTGACATGATTTTAGGTTTTGCCAGAAAATTCACAGTACTGTTCAGATTCTACTGTGTATTCACCAGTGAGAAGATTCTTTAGTTTCTGTTTTCATCAAAGCCAAGAGAGTTTCTGTAGGCTTGTTTGTAGATCCTGACAGATCACAGGGCTTCCTGTGTTTCAGACTTTGGACTGTCCACCTGGTGGCTCCACTATATACTAGTGCTGGAAATTGAAGATGAATGTAGCCTCAGTGTTTAAATGGTGTCATGTTGCACACATATTGTCTGCAAGTCAGGGAGCAGTTGAAGCACACCCAATATCACCAGTATTGCAAAACTGAGGAATTATTAAAAAAAATAAAACACTACCAACAAAAAATACTGATATTCCTGAAACTGCCATAAACACCTTTTCTCACTACTAAGTAACTCAGCTTAGTTTAGGAAAAACAGCAAGTTTTTATCAAACTTTGTTGGGCTTGAGAACAGATAAAGACCGTAGTTGAAAATTTTAAATTAAGCAGGTATACTTTGATGATGTTACAAGCAATTAAAGGTTAATGGTGGCTTCTTAATATATCAGTTACTACCAATTTCAGAAAACCAGCTAAAGCCACTCAGAGAGCTTTGGCCTCCATCTACCCTTCCTACAAGTTCTCTGAGCTCTAATTGAGACAACAAAAATTGTGTTAGTTTCCAATGTGTCACTTATCTGAAGTCAAAGGAATGTTATTTATTCAGCAAAATGTACTTGCTTTTGAAAATCAGTTCATTGAACCAGATGACCTGCTGCTGGTAAGACTAGATGGAAAAAAATCATGTGCATGATCTTTCATGATTCAAAAATGCATATAAGCTCACTTATTTCTGTTGCTTAAACAGATCCAAATGTCTCCTATTCACAATGACATTTGAAATACAAAACATAAAATAAAAAGCTTCAGATTTTGCCAGTTTCCATAATTTGATGTGAACGTCTATATTGCTTTCCTCATTGAAAATAGAAAATGCTGAAATGATGTGCAATCCAGCATCATGTATTTGTCAACAATCCATGAAATATTTCATTGACCTAAACAAAGGCAAATTATTTGTTATGGGTATTCCTTAGGCACAGTACTATTAGCCTAAAATTAAATAGAGCCTGAAAAGCAATTGAATAGAAACAAGAAGAAGGAAAGAATTTATAATTATAATTATGAAGCCGTACCTCAGAAGATGATCAGTCCTCAAAGTGAGACGGAAATTGGAGAAAAGAAATATATGAGAGCTATAGTTGTTGATTACTTCCTTATTTATTTTAGATTGTGTATTAAATCTTACACAGAATTATTCCTTGAAGTGTATCTGACCATAAGGTAAAAAGTTTTTTGGTTTCTTTTATAAACTGTATTTGTGATAAAGACTTGACACAGCTGATATGAAGGAACACTGATAGGACCTTGGTACCTAGAAATAAATTCAGTCCTGTTGCATGGAGTAGCATTTCACATGGGAGAAATAGCAATCTATTTTTAGTTCTGCTGTACTCCTAAGAAATGCACCTTTCCTCCCACGGTAAGAACTTATTGTACTTTCACACCTCAGTGGACTGTTAGTAAAACATTTTAAGCACAAAATCCAGTAAGATGCAGTCAAGTGCACTACAGAGTTGAGAGTCACTCACTGAAAATTGTAAATGCTCTGTGTGAGTTAGTTAAGTCCAATTCCTCCCTGATTAGTACAAATACTTCAATTCTTCCTTCTCATTCATTGGTCAAATCTCTCAAGTGCAATATAAAGCCCTTTTTAGTTTATTTCTTTGTTTATGTTTTGTCTTATGATATTAAAAAAATCATTCATTCCAATTCTGCTTATTTAGTGAGTTAAGTTGCCAATGGCAATCTGTAGATAATATGCAGCTCAGCTAAGCTTTCAGAAATACTGTTATAACTGATGAAGCTTTTCCACTGTTAGGATTAATATTCAGCTACAGAATAAATTAGGCAGTTAGTCTTACTGTTGAAAAAAACCCAGTAACTTCCAACACTTTTCATCATATAACCTCCTTCTGAATTACTTAAAATCAACCTAGTAAATATTCAAAATGAAAACTTATCATGATAGCATTAAGTTGGCTTTTTGTTTCTTTTTATATGAATTTATTGAAAGTAGTTTTTCCACTGTGAAGTTCACAACAATACAGTTCTGTCAAAGTTTAATATTTCCTTAGCTGTTCGTTTGAAGAAGACAAATGACTCCATGCTTTGGAAGATGTTCTTTTGAAGCTGGCATGAGCATGAACTAGTGGATCATGGTGTTCACAGCTATCAATAGAACAGCCCTTTCAATGGTTCCAGTGGATGTCTGGGAGTAGCAGGAATTCAGAGGTGCTCTGAGGTGTGTTGTCAGCGACAGTGAGCAGGGCTCTCAAAGGGTAGCTGCCTAAACACTACAGGCAGGTAGATGTGTCTTGAATGGGACAAACAAGAAAGAAACATATATACCCTTAAAATGTGTAGAAAGTAGGTTCCAAGGCCAATGACAATTAGCAGAGTTACAACAGGCCAGTTACTCCAGGGAATAATGAATTGGATAGCCCGTGGGTGAGTTATCAGCTGTACCACGATGATTAACCTCAAGGACAAGAAATGGTTTTGGACATATTTACTGCCGTAAACATAGAAGAGGAGTCCCCATCCTCAGTTACTTTTCTTTATGAAAACACTTGCTCAGGGCCTATTACAGCAAAACCCACTTTGTCTTGCGGTTCAGCTTGGTTGAAAGCCTTTAGGAGACCTGTGAGTCCCAACTCATGCAGTAGCTATTCTTTACTTTGTGCACTCAATTGTCCCTTTTTTCCAGTGAGCTAGACTTTACATCACTACCTCATAAAACAAATTAGAATGTAATTTATATGTTAGAAAACAAGGTTGAAAATTAATAGGAAAATAAAGTAATCAGTAGTTTGTGCAAAATTATGATTCCCAGTGTAAAAGATCTAGGTCTTGCATAGCCTTAGTGCTTTCTGGGATGAATGGAGCACAATTTGGAACCGGACTCTGCTCTCTGGAGTAACCTGATTCATTTGTTTCATAAAGTGGGGCATGTCCCCCTCAGCTGGTTAAAGGTAATGCTACACCTATTATGTATTTGAAGACGATATGTGCTGTAAATACTAAGGGCTTGTACTCCAGGCTGTTGGTAAGAATGAGTAGGAAAATAAGGCAAAAGAGAGTTCCAAGTTCAATGAGCCCATCATTCCCCTGTATCTTGCAACTGTGGTGATAATTTGCCTAATTTATTAGTGAAAACCATTACGTGAATTGATTTTTTTTTTTAAAGTTCTATCTTTACTTCTGATTTTGGCAATTTCCTGGGAAAATAAGTAGCAGAGTTTACAGTTAATGAATGGGAATTTCCTTGAATCAGTTTTTAATCCAAAACTTTTTCATGTCATCATGCTCCTTTGCATTTACGTTATGAGAAAAGTAACACAACTTCTAATTTCTGATTATTTTCTTATATGATTTACTTTTATCATGTCTCTGCTTTCTGTTTCTACAGTCATCAGTCCTAATTGCTCAGATTCTTTTCATAGGCAAATACTTCCAGTTCACTTTTCATACTTTTCAATAACCTAAGAACTAACCAAAAGTTCTGCCATGTCTGTTTTGGGATAGGTGATCAGCACTGTGCTCTCCAAATGCAGTGGTATCATTAATTACAGAAAACTCATCATATGGCAATGTTAACTACCCTATTATCCTTCATGTAAAGCAACTTCTTGTTAGGCTCCCAGCTACATCAAGGAATCTATAGCAATTTTCAGGTCTGCTGTGGGAGATGCTTCAACAAATTTAGAGCCCTCTGAGATACTGGAAAAATGTGAACTTTCCTTTTCAATGTGAAATCAAATATTTATTATGTTGATGAGTAAACTACTTGAATTAAGCATCTCCGAAGTTTCTTTCAACCTCTGACCTTTCCTGACTTAAAAGACTTCCTCGTACCTGCAAACTTCAGTAAGTAGAGCCAGTCCTGTTCTATGATTCTTTTAAAAATATTAATAGACATTAAACAATAAAAGTTTGAGTGCAGTAAATTCTTTGTTGTGTTCAGTTGGTTGTTTTGCTTTGGGTTTTAACTGGTCATTTCATTGTACTTTTTGGCCTTCACGACAATGTTGTCATTCCTTTCAAGATTATTTTATTTCATAGAATCATAGAATATCTCAAGCTCGAGGGGACCCATAAGGATCACCAACTCCCTGCTCCTTGCTGAACTGCCCTAAAATTAAAAGATTTGACTGTGAGCATCACCTAGACACTTCCTGAACTCTGACAGACATCGTACCATGACCACTTCCCTGGGGAGCGTGTTCCAGTGACTGACCACATTCTCAGGGAAGAACCTTTTCTTAATGTCCCATATGAACTGCCCCTGTGCTTCATTTCATTTTCTTGGGTCCTACCAATGGTCACCTGAGAAAGGAGATCAGTGCCTGCCCTGCTACTCTCCTTGAGGAAGCTGTGGACGGCAATGAGGTCACCCTCAGCCTCCTCTTCTTCAAGCTGAACAAACCAAGTGACCTCAGCTGTTCTTTGTAAGTCTTGCCCTTGAGGCCTTTCATCATCTTGGCTGACCTGCTCTGGACACATTGCAATAACTTGATGTCCTTGTTATACTGTGGCACCCAAAACTGCACACAACACTTGAGGTGAGGCGGGGCAGGGCATGTGGAGGGGGACAAGCACCTCCCTCCGTCAACTAGCGATGCAGTGCTTGATGCTCCCCATGACACAGTTGGTCCTTTTGGTCTGTTTATTTTATACAATCTTATTCAGGACTGTGTCAAAGGCTCTTAAGTAGTTTTACTAAATTATCTGAGCTATTTTTTTTTCATCTATCGTTTTATAGATATATTCAAAGAACTTAAAGAAAAAACTAAGAAATGAGGTTTTCCTTTGCAGAAACCATGCTGTTTTTATTCTACTTCATGATATCCTAGACACTTTAGTTTTTACCCTTGGTAACCATAATTTCAACTAACCTGCTAGGTACAGACATAGGCTTTAAATCTCTAAATACTCTTTTAAGGGTAAAATTCTTACTATAAATTCTATCAGGTGGCTAATCTGAGAATTCTACTGAAAAAAAAGTTCTACCAATATAACAACATTAGTTATTCCTAATGAGTAGTATTGATGTTACAGCTTTAAGTCACAGAAGAAGAAGACTAATTAAACTAGATAGGGCTCTGTGCTAGTAACTTCATTAACTCAGGTCCTGTTCTCTCTGGCATTACTTGAAATAGAGTTGCCATGAGATTTCCACCACTTGAAATACTTTTGTATTTTTGTTCGAAGACAAAAAGGGCAATACAAATAATTTCCTTGAAAACTGTCAATACCTTTTTTCTGATATAAGAATAGATCATGCCAAAGATCTATTGACCTTAACCTTAACGGCCAGGACCACAGTCAATACAAGATGTATAGGGTTAAGCATTAGAAAAGGACGAGTAAGCAGTGATACTTCTTGAAAATGCTCTGTTAGCCTTCAAAAACTTGCACTTAGGGATTTCTTCTGCTAGACAACTGTCAATTTAATAAACCTCCATGGAATTTTCTATGATGTTGTTCAGTCACTGCGAGCTTCTGTAAACTTTTTGCATCTGTATCATCCTTACTAGCTGATGACTGGGGCTAAGATGGTCAATTCTGTGCATTTTAGTTCAACCCTTCAGTGAATCCACACAAAAGTGATTAAGTTTTATTGTTTTGCAGGAGGCATTCAAACCCATTTACTGATGTTAGAAATGGTTTAGAGAAAAGAAATATAACTTCTTTTGCAGCACAGAAAAGGCTATAAAATTTACAGTGCAATTCTGTCTTGTACAAGGGGTTCCTACAGATATTGTTAAGGCCTGTGTTGCACTTGGCATCAGAGCAGAATCAGTCCATTAGGCAACAAGGCTTCTGCAGAATAAAGGACATTGTAAGATTCCATTATTTCACCATTAGAGCCAATGCTAACACATGGTGCTTATACTGTTTTTAGCATCAATTTGAATATATTCCTCCTGCCTGGTATAGTTTCAGGGGTGATTAATCTTCAATACAGACCCTGGTAATGACTTCAGCAAAGAAGGCTAAGGCCTCTATCACATTCACAAACTAACCCTTGTACAAATGAAAAATGTACAGAAGAGCTCAAAGCTAAACATTATCCTGTATTAACCCCTGGTATAATTTGATTGCAAAGAATTTTTCATGTTGCCCTCAATTAGTATGTGAAACTACTGTTGGCACTTTCAATGATGTTAAGAATGCCCCCTTGGAGGTATCAAGAAGCATTTTTCATTTCTGTAATGATAGGTTTGCTTGGCATCAAAGTTCTGTTAAGCACAGTCTCTCCTGTCCTTGCCTGATAAGTAGGCAATCAAATCAGACAGGTCTAGACTTTCTGAAACTAACTGAAATCCATGAATTTCTGCATATTTGAGGACAAGAACATCAGGATAAAATATGGTATAAATGGATAAAATATGGTATAAATGAAGTAATATTTTAACCCTACGTTTCTAAGATTTTCCTGCTTTTTGGTGGAGGCAGAAAGGAACAAAATCAAATATTTGGTTTAAAATAAAAGATCCTGACATGCTCTAGAGATGTGTTACCAACATGATGAAAAATTATTTCATCTCTTTTTCCTTCTAGTTTGAAACTTTCAGATTGGAAAAGCTCCTGTTTAAGACATTTCAATGCAAATTGCTTTAAGGTATCTACATGTAAAGATTAATGGAAAGAATAAATAGCAATAATCACCACAGACAGCTCAAACTGAAGAGAACTCAGCACTTCGCAACAGCAATTAAAGAAAGCAAACTTGGTAAAGTGGATAATGAATAGGATATAAAGCACACAAGTATCCCATTGGAAATCAATGGAACACTCTCCTCAGAGTCAATCCTGAAAAGGGTAAAGAAACAGAGTGTTCAGAAATGAGCAGTGAGAACTACAATATGTGAGGCATACACTGAACTGTTTATGGAAAAAAATTATGACATCGAGATTGAGAAATTTGGCAAGTTGATTCACAGAAGCTATTTATTAACATATATCACAGAGAATCAAAGAAGAGTTTAATTTGAAGTGATCTTTGGAAATCAGCCAAGTCCCCTACTCAAGCAGGATCTGCTACAGCAGGTTTTCCAGGACCGTGTCCATTCATATTATAAATATCTCCACAGAGACTCCACAACTGTTCCAGGTAATCTGTTACAGTGTTTGACAGGCCTCAATATAAAAAAGAGGGGTGTGTATATGTATAAAGAGATATAGGTAGATAGACGAAGATATAGCTACAGTCATACAAATACATACACATGTATTTACCTTCATCTTGCCATCCCGTGTGATTTGGAGTGGCATGCATGTGCAAGTAAGATGAAAAGAAATTTATGTAAGAATTCCTGCTTACTGAGTCTTTGTTTCTTCCTTTCTGTGATATCAAACAAAGACCTTACCCAAAGCTGTGGCTTTCCTAAGAATTCATTTTCAAGTCCCAGTAACTATAAAAAGATATGAATTTTCTTAGATGTTCATCAAGTATTTGAAAATATCATTGCTTGTTCAACTCATTCTCAAAAGATAACAGAGATCAGAAGCATAGCAGAAAACTAAGCAAAGTTATTGCTGATGTTATTGCAATTTTAAATGGACAGTTAAATTGATAAAAGAATATGTCTTTCAGAATCAAATTTGTAATTTTATTCTTTTAATTTTGAAGATGTTTTTTAGAAATACTTTCAAAGATAGAAATATTGGAACCTTAAAGCATATTTCTCTGTAACTGATTACTGGAGAATTTCTGAGTCTTCCCCTAAAATATCAGCTAAGCTTCTGTACCCGAGATTTGTCACTGGATTATGAAAATGGTGTCTCTGATCTCTTGTAATCATTCTTGGTGTATCAGGTTTGCATCAGCCAAGCTTTGGTATCAGGGTGGCTACAGGGATGGCTTTTGTCCAGCCAGGGTCAACCCACTACACTTGGGAAAGAACAAACATAATTGGATCTTTCCAGAAAAAAAGCATTTTTCAATACTTTATATTTTGCTTGGTTTCTGTCTGTAAATAATAATTTTTTAAATTATAATTCTAAATTTTACATAGTGTGAGAAATATCGCATGGCCACCTAGCAGCACATTTTCTCAGTAAGTAACACAGAATGGTTAAACAAATAATAAAACTAAAGGGTACCTTTTTTTTCCCCAGAATATTTAAACCACAGACTTTGCAAATCCATTTCCCTTTTAGGTTTAGGGTTTTTTTGTATTAAATTTTTCTCACCCAGAATTAATCACTGAAGTCTCTCCTCTTATTCCCACATTCTATTCTCATCTCGGATACATGAATATTAAAAAAAAACCAAAAAACCATCAAACACTTTGTTTGCAGTGCAGAAAAATAAGAAAGTATCCTGGGGCATTTCTCATATATTAATTATATCTCTGGTTGATTTCCAGGAACAACTGTTTTAGAAACCTGCCCAGGGAAAGTGAAACTGATCAAAGAATTTGTACTAAAAATACTGCTTATGAAAAAAAAAAAAAATCAGAACAATTGGTTTCAGACAGAAAATAGAATAGTGGATACAGGGATTTAGACATAAGAGTCATCAAGAAAAAAGAAGGAAATGAGGAAGTCAAATACTTGAGATATTCTGTAATGACACAGCAGGAGATACATAGGTATAAAACATGAATACATAGACACACATTCACACGCACATGTACACACATATCCTTCCACTTGTTGTGTTCTTCGGATATTGTTAATTGCCTTGTTTATTATCAGCAGCAAAGATAAAAAAACATGTGTACTAACCTATCCTCTGGTCCAGAACTGTTTCATGTGGTTTGGTGACATGCTAATTTTTTATAAAGAAGCCTCAAATTTTTATATCTGTCTCAGATTTTCGTTGTGCTGTCTGAGCCTGATTTCCAAAAAACCTGAATGCTCTTATCTGTAGCTGGAGAAAGAAAAGCCACAGAATTCTACAGGTAGATGACAAGTAGACTTATCAGTTAAACATCAGCTTCTTGACCCACTGTATCGCCGTATTTAAGGAGGACATGCAAAACCCAGTGAGTTATAAATTGGCACCTGGGAGGTAGGGATGATGTGGTATAGCTAGACATAAGAAAGATTTATCTCCCCAGCTCTCAGAAATTGCTAGCAAAATGTTGAATCAACTACTCATCCCTAATGTAATGATCACTTTAGCTAGGAAAGGCTATCCCTTTAGTGCATTGCCTGTACAGTTGCCTTTTTCAGCCTAGAAATGAAACTCGATATAATTTTAGTATAGGAGGTAATGTAAAAGTGGATCTTTATTGGAGCTCCAGAGGCAGTTGTGGAAGAATGTTCACAAAAGCCCACCACCACAGGGGTGAATACAGTTTTATAGGTTTTAGGAAATTTGGATAGTAATATAATATAAATATAAGAAGCACCAATTAGGAGGACAAGTGGTGATGCAATTGCCCCTAGGCCAAGCCCCTTCTCTGGAGCCCCCCACCCTTGGTACCAGCTATACTTGTTTATGAAAATGTGTCTTGAAGACCTTGTTCTCAACTTTGGTTCCCAGGAATAACCAAGGTAGGATAGAGGCCTTGTGCCCCTCTGGGGCTTGAAGTTCTGGAATGTGTTTGTTCTTTCTAGCTAGGGAAAAGAGTGGGGGAAAGTACTGGAAAGGCTACAAATATATAAAAGAAAGAAGGCAAAAATCATCCGACATCAAAACCACAACCACTAAGATGCACAGCTGCTGGTTTCAGCACTGTAGGATGAAAACCATTGTTGTAAGATCTTCACTGAGCAGTGCATGAGACCTCTGGTGACAGCGAATGACCATGAGGACAGTGGGTTACCACAGACAGCTCTGCTACAGTAACATGAGTGTATATTTCAGACTAATGCAGCCAGCTTAGAGGTGCTTATTTTCTGTAACTGGCACAGATTACAAGAGAAATACCAAGTTCCCGACAGTTCTGTTTCTTTTTCATCTAAGTTATTGAGAATTGCATACTTTTAATCACTTTATAGAAGTAAAAAGTTTTTTTGAGGGAGGATGAAAAGGCGTTTTGGTAATTAGTGTTTGCTAAGTTCTAAGAAGTAGAAGTCCTAAATTTCAGTCACTGGGTTCAAAATAATATAAAAAATTCTTTGTTCCAGAACTTCTGTGAATGTCCCTAAGTACACACAGCCTTTGATCAAATGATCAAGGTAGTTCTGTTGCCTTTATTCATGTGCAGTAGATTATTGAGCAACATAAATAGTCGTGTAGAGATCCCAATGAAACTACTTGAGGTTTGCAGTAGTATTCAATGCAAACAACAGGGCCTACTACCAACTGATAACGAGTAAAGAGGGTCCACTTCAATTTTAATTAAATCAATAGGAGTGTTTTCACTTGCTTCACTAAATAGGTGCTTTTTCCTTTTTTACAAGCTTTCTAATAGTTTGTTTTAAAATATGTTTCTCCCCACTGAGATCAAAACACATCCTGTACTGTGGCAACCAAGAAAGATTTTCAATGTGGTTGCAGTCATTGTGCTGTTTTACAGAGTGTAGCATTTACAATGTTTGGTCATTTGTGTGCTACTGAAATAATGAGACAGACACATAATGTGACATGCAAATAGGAAATAATGCTTTCCATAGCTATGGAACAGATAATAATACGGTTATCTCATCTAAATAAACAAGCATTGCTGTTCTTAACCATGAAAAAATAAGGGAAAAAATTGTTGCATTGCCTAAGTAATGTAAAGGATGCAGAATATCCAACCTCTACAGAGTCCTTAAAATCTGATAGGCCTTGTAACTTGCCATAGCCACAGACTAAGTACATAATGGGTTTTTTTTATCAAGGGAAAAAACCTTAGAACAGACTCATTAAGTGAATGCAACTGCTCAAACAGAACCTTCACCTAGTTGCAGCGGAGGATCTTCTCGGATCATCACACACAGACCAATATGATCAGGTGAAGCCGTTTATTACCAATCAGAAGGCTACTTATATACATTTTCTACTTCTCTACATGCAGGCAATACATTGGTTACTAGCTACATGTTTACACATCTAAACAAATCACTGGAGTGATGGTGGGCCATCATACAAACGCTGCTGCTGCTGCTCTGCCACACCAAGGTTCTACAACCTGCAGTTCCCACACTCCGTTGTTTATGTTCTTGGAATTGTCCACACTTGGTAGCTGCTTCCCCACAGCTGCATTTCAAGGACATATTTACCTTCTTGCTTGTCTTACTCAGCTAAGGCCGGATTGTGCAGGTCCCAGTGTCCTAACTCTATTAAGAATCCTTCAACACCTAGTAGAGCTACCTCTTTAAAATGTAAATGTTTAATCATTTTACCAGTTTAGAAAACAAACCAAAAAAAAAAGCCCTGCGCATTTTTAATAAAGATCTACATTATCTGAAAATTGCTGGGATGTATAGTGCTCCAAAGAAAAGAAATGGATGGCTTGGGTATATGCTAATACACCATTGTAGCTCATATACACTCCTGACACCAGTTGTTTACATTGTCTTTTCATACAACACTGAGAATCAGACTTGAAGAGGAACCCTTTTATTATTTTTTTAGAGCAGTGTTCTGAAATAATGCCTTGAATTCTATTAGAGCCCCCTGCAAAACCGTTACCAGATGGAAGTCTAATGTTCCTTGAAAGTTTAAGGAGTTTTTTAGTATACTCCGTGAATACCAAGTTTTAAACCTGTCTGCCTACTTTATTTTGATAATCTATTTTAAGAGGGAATTTTTTTATTATATAAGACCGAATTCTACAAAGATACAGCCTTTGAAAATATGAATGCACTGATTGAGCTCAATTGAATTAGATTACTGAGAATAGTAACTATAAATGCCTGCAGATAAAACAACAACAACATCTCCGTAATGTACTTTGTTACAAATATGCTTTTTCATAAGTGAGCCTAAAAGCAAAGTCCTGGTCACATACTTCCCTTGAGCATTCTAGCAAGAATGGCCAATAGAGGTAAACCTGTAAAGCGGACAGAGATAGATCACCTTTTTCTCAGGATAGCAGAGGTGATGTAAGCAGTTCAGTGATGGAATTCTAGGACTTTGGATCATTTATGAAATCCTTATGTAAAACTTGAATGGACTCTCAGGTGAGTAATAAACACTCATCTCTCTTTTCCGTAAAATCACAGCTAACCAAGTTTAAAGTTAATCTGTGTATATTTACATGAACTGAAGAGGTGTGTCTTGGATTAGACAAATATGCTAGGTGGAAAGCACTCCGAGCAGGTGCCTCCCCCCAGAGCAGAGGTTTCTGGCACCCCTCCCCCCACAACACAGAATATCTCAGCCTAAAGTGGAAAGAACTGTTTAATTAACAGACCACACAGTGGAAAGGGAAAGGGGAAAAGGGGTCAGAAAACCTGAACAAACAGCTGATGAGCTTAGTGTCCTTTTCCTCAGGTGTAGCTTCCCCTTTCCGGGGGGAGGGGGCCCCGAAGGGGCTAGGTGAAGTTTCTCTGGTGGCTCCCGGGACGATTCTCGTCCGCTGTCCCCCGGGGCTCCTCAGGTTCTCGGATGAGAAAGCAAGTTGAAGAAAAGGGTCCAGAACGATGAAAAACAATCGCAGGGAGGAAAAAAAAACCAACCCAAGCAGCAGCCACACCAGTAGCACCAGCCACCAGCAGCAGCAACCGACCGCGCCAAAAAAAAAAAAACCAGTGTCCCTTCCTTCTCACTCCCCCGGAGGAGAGCTGGGGAAAGTTTTCAAAACATCCCGCGCTGGCAGCAGAGCTCCCAGCTGCGGGACACAGTTAAAGCTACAGGACCATATTTCTGGTCAAGCATACAAAACAATAGGGAATACAAGATATCATTATGCCACCCCAGGACAAGGTGCAACATAGAAATCTGGTCCAAACTATGTGTGTGTGCCATATTACTTTAAATTACATGAAGATATCTGAAATAGATTTTCAAAGCTGTTTTGCTGAATTTGATGCAACTCAAACTGTGTTCCCTACAAGTCAGTGGACAAGCACAACCCAAGTTATAGCAAGGAGGTTTGGTAGTTTTTCATGGTAATAATATACCAAACTCTCTCCACAACCAGGTGTTACAGTGCTTATAAAAAAAGGACTCACTTTCCTTTGACAGATTACCACTGGGTCTTTCGTTTCCACCTCTCCTTTTAGTTATGTTTTCTAGGTCTTTAAGCCTGGAAGAGCCTACTACCTGCAGCCCCAAGTAGCTGTTATATAATCTCTCTAGTGGCAGAGACTGAAATTTCTCCATATCCACTAAATGTTTCAACTTCTGCTGTTCTTGGTTGTTTTTTCTTGTTTCTTGCCTCTTTAAATAGTGTTAAACTACTTCTGTCTTCATATAGTTGCTTGAATGTTTTGGAAGGGAATGAATTTTTCATTTGGGTGGTTTGAGGCCTTTGGTACTTCAGTGTGTTAGGGGTGAGTTTGAGAAAGACCTTTTCCCCAAGCCTTGCTTTGCCTCTGCTACCCTGGAGGTAGCAGGGACTCCTGATCTGTGCATGTAATGCTGTTCTTCTCAGGGCAGTTGCTCTTTATTTTATTATGTGTATAATTTACCTTCAGTTAAAGGAAATTCCAGGTTTGCTCATGATCCTGTCTGTGGAAGGGCTATATTTCACTGCCCCCGGCCACTGCAGGACCTCCTGCAAATTCAAAATAAGGACATAAGCTGTACCTGTTTTAAAGCAGCACTCAGCAATCTGTAGAAGCATTTATAGTGTGATGGCTGAATATTTATAACTGAACTCTGTCGGTGCCATAAAAAAGGTAAGAGTAGAATTAAACGAGGTGTATTTGATATGATTCTTTCCTTCTATTGACTGCATCTCCTTATTATTTTGTCTTTCAGTTTAGTGGGATTTAGCAGGTTGGATTGGATCTAATTGCCAAGCTTTGTCTTGATCCGGCAGGTTCTCATTTATTGTCCTAATGTAACATTGATAGTGTTTCTTTTGGTTACTTTACAAATGCCCTGTAATATGTACAATATAAGTAGTCAGAAGGATGCAGAAAAAGAAAGCCAGCAAAATGAGAAGTGAGAGGTACACCTATGCCCTGTGTTTTTCCCATGTGCTAAATGTGAAGAAAAAGGCTACTTTATTAATCTTCTAGTAACGGACTCTATAACTAGGTTGGGATTCTTTATGAACTCCAATGCAGGTTTCTTTTTGAGATGAATATGAATCTCGATTTTAAAGACACATGTAATTTGGAATTTTATTTGGCAGAGTTATATTTACTACCCTATGACAGGCCCAGTTGCAGTCTTTTTTGATTGAGGATTATATATTTATTAAGCCATTGCAAATAATTGGAAAATGTCAGAAGAATTGACTTAAATTCCACAGTCAGTTTAATCTGGCATATATTTGTGCTGCTGATGAAAAGGTCATTTCTACTTTTGCCTTTATGCTGGAGCTAATGTTCATGTGGCTTCATAGTGAACTGATTAAAATGGTGTAAGGTGAAAGCTAAGCAGGGGGAAGTTCTCCAGGATGAATGTGGCTCCTGAAGATTGCAGAAGAAGACTGTGATTCCTGAAGAAGTGTAGCTGCATGAATGCCAGCTCTGGCATGTGGGAACATGAAGAATCTGCAGGACACAGTGGCTGTGACTGCTCCTTTAGGCAGGCGTCTCTGCCAGACTTAAAGCTGAACCTCTGAAAGACGACATTTAATCCACTGCTTCTACAGCCTGTGCTGTGTTGTGCACTGATTCCTCTGCCTCAGAGATGTTGCTTCTTTGTACTGATCCACATAAACATGAAAACAAATAGCACTTATCCAAGAAGCAATTTCTCTTGCAGAGAAATAAAATGGAAATCTTGATGTAGCACACTGTATTTCCCAAGCCCGTAGGCTGGTTTGGCTTGTGACTTAGCAGGAAGCGCTCTATGTAATTTCATTAATTTGAGTGATTTCTGACCACGTCAGTTTTGTCTCATGATAAACTAGACATAAATTTTAACTGTCCCAATAACGGGAGGTTCTGCAGAAGCACAGCTAACATTACTATGGATCTTCATGACTAAAATGAAGATTGTCTGCCCTAACGTATTTGGAAATCTATTTTGAGATAATGCTGTCTCTGCCCATTATGTTTCGTCTTCTCAAAATGAGCATAACTGAACTTTAGTTCTAAACCCTTTATAAATTACAGGCATCTTCCTTTGAAAAACATTTTGGGTCTTTGAATGTCTGTTCCTTTTCTAAATCATAAACCCATTTGTCTCCCCAATTTTTGAGCTTAGTCCCACTTTAGAAAAACCTAATTTCAAGCACCCTGCAGTAGTATAAACTCCATGTATTTGTTCCATACATTAAAAAGTACTCACTTTATCTTCTACTTTGGTGATACACAAGAACAAAAAAACCTGTCTGTTCACTACACATGAAAATCCCTGGTGACTTAAATTTTCCCAGTTATAATTCTGTATTTGAGTGATTTATGGTCTATGATGCATGGATGGAAATACACACACACAAGATTTACTAGGGCTTTTCCATGACCCAAACAACATAAGAAAGCCTCATTATAGATTGCCTGTGCTGCATGCTGTGGTCAGTATTTAATCTTATGTGTAACAAGAGCCATTACCTAATGACAGTAGCTGATGGCAACACAACATATCCTGACACATGGAAGTAAATCTGTAGGTTTCTGTGCCCAGTATTTTAACCAGAGGGGTTTTTTTTTAAGTCTTGAAGGAAAAACTTACTTCTGTCTGTGCTTACAGTGGAGATGTTGTCAGTATGAAATTTTTTAAGCTAAATTTTGTGTATGGTAATGCAGGGTGAAATGTGCATAGTTTTCTTCTATGCCATTTTCTTCCAGCTCACTCTTACTGGCATTACAGAGCCTGCCAATGGCTCTAGCATAAAAATGTAGTTCTGTTCCAACATCCTGTGTGATGCCGTTGTTAGCTGTGGGACAGCTTTTCATGGAATCATAGAATGATTTAGATTGGAAAAGGCCTCAAGACAATTGAGTCCAACCATTACCTTCACTATTGTTTTTGCAAAACCACAGTGGTAGCATCTTAAATGTATTTTCATAATTTTAATTCTTTACTTACAGCACAGTAAACCATTTTTAATGTTCCTGATTGTCTCTATATACATATATACATAGGTATTTCCCTTTCTCATAGTCACTGAAATCATAGCATGAAACCAATGACAGTAAATGATTTTTCCACTTATCTTGTAGAAATGGTGAAAGTGATATCTATGGTTTTGGTTTCAAAAGTTAGTATGTTATACTGTCTGTATTGCACTGCACATCTTTCTTCTTTTTAATACAGCCACACTGAAAAGTAGGGCAGATGGCACAGTAAATACATACAGAATCATTGAAACTTGAAAGGTGAGAGGCTGGGTCAAAACAAACTAGCAATCTTAATCTATCAATCCATTTTAACCAACAATTCTTCTCAAAAAGCATATATAGTTATCTATACTTACACTTTATCTCTGTGTCAGCATGCAGACACCTTGGGTCTAGTAGAAGGGATGTGCTGAAATGTAGTCCTGGGAAATGTCTTAGAGCATGAATAAAGCTTAAGAGAGAGAGAGAGTTCCTGTATCAACCACAGGAACTGAACCTTTAGAAGTGTAGTGATTACGAGATGGTCATTGGTATTTAATTGACGATGCTATCAAAACAAGAGCTCAGAGCAGAATGCACCTCTACACACCCTTCTTGTCTGAAACACTACAAAGTGGGAAATTGAATGAAGTGCCCATAGCTGGACCTTGGTTTGATCTTATTCTGAATATATGTATTATTTGCTTTCATCCTTTGAATATAGTTATGAAATTGCTCTCTATAGATGGGAGTTGTACAAGCATGGGAAAGAATTATCCACTTAATTCCAGACTGTGAACATTATCAATATTAATTTAACAGGAAACCATTCTCTCGTGTAAATGTTCTCTAAGGAAATTAATACAGCCTCTGTACAAACATTGAAGATTCTGAATTGGGTCCTTTGCTTCAGGATTATAGACAGAATATATGATTATAATTAAAATTTGCTTTTTCAACTATAAAAAAATTCCTTCCCCCTCAACATGCTTGAGATAGAGATTTTATATTCAGAAAAACAAGGCTTTTAAAACGCCTCTATAGCAGATGTTGCTGTTAACCAGGAATCCCAAGGACCCATGTATTATGAAATAATCACCTGGAAAGGATGTAAACTGAGCGAGGGAATTTCACTGCAGAGTTGTAAATATCTCATTCTGCATAGAGTAACTGCTTGTTACTGCTACCTATGTATAACAATAGCTGTAACAGAGAAAGAAAAACAGAAGTAAAACAAATTAGCCACAAACACCTGGTCTATGAGAAAAAATTGTTGTCAGAGCTAAAGCAGGTAAAACAAAGCTACAGGCAGGTTAAGAAACATTCCAACAGGACAGACGTGACAAGCCTTAGTCCTGAGTTCTTGCAAACTTGTTACAAAGTACTGGCAATACTTTATTTCAGGGCTATCCCATTACATGTGTGAAGGAATCGTATTAGTCGGTGAAATTTAACAGTGAGTTAGGAGAACAAGTAAGCACCTCTGGATCCTTAGTAATTAAATGAACAGGTTTTTAATAGGAAGTTTTACCTATTGATAATGGTAAATGTGGAGTCTTAAATTGGTGTGTTTAATTATGATCCTACAGTTATTATTACAGTGGATTAAATCCTTACTACAAGTCATGATCTTTCTTCAGTCTCTCTGGATATGATTGAAAGGTTTTGTGTTTTACATTAGCACTGCTAAAATACTTGAGGTGAAACAAAAGTCAATCCCATCTGTATTTCAGGGCATAACAAAATAAATACATTGCACTTCTCTGCACTTGACCTTGTTTATAGTTTTATATCCCTCAAAGAGAGACTGACCTTTACAGAACCTGAGAGCACTAGGAAAGTCAAAAGGAAATCAGAAGAACATCTGAACAGCAACACTGATTTAATCTCTTTAACCTCTGTAAGCTCACAGGTTCTCACAATCTTGTGAACCTTTCTCTTATTCTGTAAAAATGCATAATGTTTCTGTAAGGAAGCTCTACCTCCATACACTGCTTGTAAAAGATAGTAGGAAAATTTCACATTCTTGTGACTTGGCATGCAGTTGCAGGTTCAGACCCTTCATGGCTGTCAACAAGGAACAATATTACATAAAAGCTCTAAGGAGTTGCTCTTTTCCACCTTTCATTCCTGTGGGTGCTTCACAGTCCAAGTTCATTAGCTTCTATAGAAAGCTCTCTTCTGCATTTTGTCACATCTGAAGCTGCCAATGAAGTGCTCTTGTTTTGGTGTTCTGTGGTCTGCTGAACTCCTCTAGAGGAATAATTGCAGATCTTACATGAATTTTCTTAATAAACAGCTAGATCTTGGCCTCCATGTCTCACAGTCTGCTTTCTAGATTTTCTTTAAACCTTTCACCATCCCTTCCATTTGTATATCTACTCTCTCCAAATACCTGCAGTCTACTGCTATAGCAATGGCTCCAATTCTTGAGGTTTTCTGTTTGCTAGGAGTATGTATGAGATAAAAGTCCACATTTAGTGTTGCAGCAGTAGTTTTTAACTCCAGAGCAAAACATGCTCTGTCTTGGATTTTAAGCAGGAGACTCACTCTTCCACCTGCTTCCTTGTGCTCCCAGTCTGTGAGGCTTCTGGCGCACTCTCTCTGTTCCTTCTTGCTCTGGGTCCCCCTAAGCTGGGTGAAAGTCTGGTTAGCAGATCTGTCATGCACCAACCAAGTGAGGCTGATTCAAGCAGCCTCAAACAAAGCAGAGAAAGCTGAAAGAATATTTTAAAAGGAAGCCATACTCCCTAAAAGTAGCTTGACATCCAGACCTGATATGATACATAAACTGATATGATACACAAAATCAGTATACAGTCTTTCAGCAACAAAACATCTGTGCTAAGTGTTGGAATTCAAGTCTCACAGACTACTTACTCTTCCAGGGGTTCGAGAGGCACTGGCTTCCTTTCAGACCTACAAATGGAACTGTAGTACCTTTAACTCCATGAGAAATGTACGAGTACTTCTTTCATGCTTTATGAGACTAATTTAATCTCTTTGGTAGGGTGTTAACTCATTCCTTCTCAACAAGAAGATATATGGTTTGAAATAGGGAACACCTTGCTGAACTCTTATGCAAAATGGAACTACACAGAAGGTGAAAATAGGGGCAGACTACCCAGGAGCAATATAAAAACATTGCCTAGATATTTTATACCCTGACTTTAGGAAGGCCAATGTCTTCCATAGGGCCTCTATAGCCCAAGTGATGAATTCCTGTCTGGATAAGTGGACAATAACGTGGATTGAAAATTGGCTGAACCACCAGGCTCAAAAGTGTTCATTAGCGTCCCAAAATTCAACTGGTGCCCTGTAGTGAGTGACATCCCTCAGGGCAAATACTGAGGCCAGCAGTGTTTAATGTCTTTATTAATAACCTGTGTAATTTTGAAAGTCTGTGAATTACACTAAAATGGGGGTAGAGGGAGGAGAAGAGAAGGAGCAGGGGTTCTGCTATGCTGGGACAGAACTTCTATTTAAAGGGTACTCCATAATGACCCATATGGCTAAGTCAAAATACTCCAAGGTCCTTAATTTTTAATTTTCTAAAGCATTTTGGCTGAGTCATGATTTTCCAAAAGCAGTTCTCCGAGAAAGGAAAATGTGAGGATTTTATGGAGAACAGCAAAATGGGAAAACAGCACAGCAGTTTGGCAAAAGCAGACTCTAAAATAAGCAACAGGGAAGTTGATCCAGTTGTAATCCCCAAGGAGCTGTACTAGCAAGTACTGATTTGGCTGGAGGAGCAAAAAACTATCCTCTTCCTTCTCTTCTTCCCTTGCACACGTATTTTTCTATCCTTTCTCCACCTGATGATGAGGGGGAAGAGGTAGGAGAGAAATAGTAATCAAGCCTCTTTACTCCTGAATCTCAGGGCAATTGCCTCACTATATCCCATTCCCTATTATTTTTCTTAGTCTCTGCTTAGAAGATTATCTTAGATTTAAAAATTTCAAAATCTTAACTGAAAAACCTGTGGGAAGATGTGACCTTCTATTAAGGTTAAGAATTTAATTCCTGAGCTAAGTTTGGGGTGAGAAGATAACATGTTTGGCTACATTTATAGCTTTACATACAATGCCAGCTTTGCTTGATTCCAGATGAATTTAATTACTTGTGGGTTTTGGCTTTTTTTTAATAATGCAGAACAAACTTTTAAAAACTTTCGCTTTAAAACTGAAACTTTAAACCAGAAGGAAATATAGATGCTTTGATCTTGGGACTATGTATCCATCACGGTACCAGGAGAAGAATGCCAGATCAATTGCGGGATGCTTATGCAGATATTAAATGGTACCGTTTGCAGCAGTTTTATTACATTAATTACTTTCAGTTAATTATTATTTACTCTTGGAATTTAGCACTCAGCTAAAGGCTCAGAAGGCAGCCTCTGGAGAACTGCTACCTCTACTCTACTTGCTCGGTGGTTGCCTATACTCAATATAATCATCTGGTACCATATGCTGTGGCAAAAAAAGCAGTAAAGGATTCCTGACAGGTATTTGGGAAAAATTCCAGCCACGCTTAATGTATGCAAAGTGATGTATTTGGGGATCAGCACAGTCCCTGGGTATGGACAACAAAGTCAACAATCGATTAGGAGGGTAAGTGTGCAAGACCTGGGAGGAAAAGTTTTTAAATGAGAAAAGGATATCTGTGGGGGAAGGGAAGTTACAGAGACTCTGAACTGATGTTAGTCTTTGATTTAGAGATAGAGATTACAATTTAAGGAATATCAGCCAAAAAGAGATGGTAAGCAAAATCCCAAAGGACAGCATGGGGTGAGTGTCTTAGGCAGCAAATGTACTTAGCGTCATCTTCTCCAGAGCCTGCAGGTAGACACATCCCTCCCAGAACCATCTCAGAAATGGGTGCAGTAGCACAATGGTTATAGCAGCTGGACTGAATACAATGAGATTCTGGACTCACTAACAGACCTGTTTCTCACAAAGGTGCACAAAATGTTACACAGTAAGAAACTATTGAGCTCTTGGAGGTAGTAACTCCAAAGCTGTGCAGCTGCTTCAATATTGTCTTGAGAACTGTGACTGTGTTGCAACATAGCCTTCAATTCAGCATGCGTAAATACTTGGAGAAGGTTAAACACTTTAAAACTGATAGAATACGGCAATATTCAAATGAAGTATACTTAATTCAGCGAGTGGAATATTTGTTTCCTTGTGTGAACATGTTTTGTGGCACAATATGCTCATATTTCTGGGGTGACTGAGCTTGATAATGCTTTCAATGTCAGGTATCATCATTGCATTCTTTTTTCAGAGATATGTTCTCCATGAACCTCAGTCCTTTTCTGACAACTGGTGCCTACATTGTCATGAAAAGTGGTCTCAGGATTGGTGCCAAAGCTGCTGTGGCCTGGAAGCTTCCACATAACACCTGTGTGTGTCTGCATGATACTGCTTCTGTCTGGAAACCTTTCCGAGTGCCAGGAGCTGCTGCCACACTCCCAGCAGCACAGTTAACTTGTGGGGAGTTAGTGCTGCAAGCTGCAATCTGGAGTGAGCATGTAGAGCTGACTCATTCTGAAGTTGATGAGATAATTCATTTTTTCATAGGATGAGATTCCCTCTCCAGAGCTATCTTCAATTCAAGAAGTAGGAAGATGATGTGGTGCTGGAAGTGCTGAGCTTAGGTTGGAAGCACTTCCTGCATCTGTATTCAAAAGGAATGAACCATTTTTTTTAGGTTTAGTGCTGTCATCCTGTGAAACAAACTGAGGAACAGCAAAGGACCTGGAATGGACACAATATGAAGGAAAGTACAGGAGGCAGGGCACTAAAAAGGTGGAGCAGTATGGACAGTGGTGGGAGTTAAACTGAAGAGAGTGAAGAGAAAGAAGAAGGGAAGGATGACCAAAGGCTGCTTAAACAGATGGAGACTGTAAGTCAGCAGGGAATCTTCCTGGGAAATGCAAGCACCCTTGCACGAGAAAATAGAGCAGGGCAGACATGTAAAATGTGTTAGTCACCATCCCATTCCCAGACAACTCTATCATTCTATTTTTTTAAGGATTTAGCCAAATCTGCAAGGACATTAAACAAACTGAGAATGGTTCTTTGGATATCCTAACACTGAGCTCAGAGAACAGAAAAATCAGTATTGACAGTAGCTGTACTTCTCACACTCTACAATATACCATGTTTTCCATTCTCCCTCCCACACGCCAGGCTTTAAATCTGCTTCAACACTGTCCTAATGGCTAGCATTTTATCAAAATAAGGAATACATAAAGATTTCAGGCTTTTGGCTTTTGTGGGTTCTTTTGTTATCTTCCTTTAACAAGCCTCTCCTCGTTTCTTGAAAATGTCATTCTAGCCAAAGATCTTCTATAATTAAAGAGCAAAACTGTCCAAATAATTAGACGTTTTCTCTTGCCCTGAGCATAGCTCTGGGCATAGAAATAGGGAGTTTAAGGCAAACGGCACAGCAGTAGAAGTAATTGAATTATTTAAAATGGATGTCTACTTTGTAAACCATGTTCAGTGGAAAAAACCCAGCAAGATTAGGAACAATGGAAAAATGATAGGGGATTTTCCTTAGGAAAGTAATCAAAGCAAAAGTTACAAAATTCTTCTCTGACGTGCAGTGAAACAGCAGGATTTTGTGAAAGCCACTGACTGTCAGGCCCCTAGGGCTTCTGGCCTTGATTATGCAATTGCTGCACAGGCAGGACTGGCTGCCAGCAATGGCTTTCATATGCATTTCCTAAAGAATATACTACAATAAAATACACATTAGGCTCTTTTCATTCAGAACACATTGCCAGTGGTAGAAATCTATGAGTCTATTCTCACTTTTTGATGATGGAGGGAAAGAAGAGTCTTGTCTAATTAGGGGCATCTCATCCAAGATTCCTGTGTGCAAATCTCCCTTCTCTGATAATGAGGTGTTCCTGCTCCCTCTGCAGGGGCTAAGCAGGCTGCAGTCATAAAACAGCCAGCTTTTGCATGCCTGAGAACCAGGTGAAGGCAAAACCCGGATCATAATTGTCCTCTCATTAGTGCCCCGTGGAAAAATTTGCTCAGTTGTATGTTTGGGACAAATACTATTTGGTGTCTTTTGTTCCTTTCTCAACATTTTTTTTTTTGGGGGGGGGGTTGTTGTTTTGGGAGGTTTTTT
>VZRL01000403.1:2607688-2647365 GCA_013397895.1 Origma solitaria | reverse complement strand
GGGTTGGGGTTTTTTGGTGGGGTTTTTTGGTGGAGTTTTAGGTTTTTTTGCTTTTTTGTTTGTTTGGTTTTGTTGTTGTTGTTCTGTTTTGGTTTGGATTTTTTAAAATTCTTTTTTGCAATATAATAGAGCCAAAAGCCTAAGTTAGTTTATTTTGTGCTTGTGCTGATTGTACTTGCTGTTTCTCTAGGCTGGTTTTCAGGTTACAGGATGATATGGCATCCTTAGCAACTTACCTTCTTTTTTCCTGGTGGAACATTAATGCTATTAATGGTGCTTGGCAGAAAGGAGACAGCTAACTGTGACAAAAGAGTGGTAATGTGCAATAATGCCTGTGCTAGCTGCAGCAAAAGCTCCTGATAGTAAACTTGGAATAAAACTCTTCCTAATGTGCAGTCAAAGCTCTAGACTGCATCTGTGCATTTCCAAGGAGATTCATTCCTTTAACGAAGCTGCACTTCAATTCTTTACCTTAAAACACTTATGTGGCTGTCACCCAAGTGTTTTGAAATAGAGATAACAGCTACTCCCCTTTCTTCTTCCTTGGAGACAGGAGAAATGGCGTGATTAATTTATTACAGGTTTTTGTTTGCTTTATGTTTGTATGGATGAGTGGGCACAATGTGCTGGTGACTGGGTGGGAATAAATTATCAAAGGAGAGCAGTAGCAGAGTTGAAAAAAGGGAAATCTGTGGATGTTCATTTCACCTGAGGGTGCTTTCCATAACCTGAAGTCCTTCTCCTAGTGACTTCTGTTACTAATAGGATGTATTGCTGCATTTGCTAAGAATTTCCAATTTTCAGGCTGTCTGGCTTCATGTCTATATTTTATCACCCATCACACATATTTTAGTGGTTTGTATTCTACCTCATACCTCATAGACAATTTTTTTTGTCACCTAAATTCTTTGAACAAACAATAATGTACATACTCTGAGACATTGTATGAAACTACAAGTCTTATTTTCTCTGATGTAAATATAGTATTCTTAGAATAAAGGATAAAAAGGTATTCTTTCTCGTAGCATCTGAGCTGTGACAACTGAAAGAGGAAATTGAATTCTTACTCCCTGCTGTGGGAAAGGAAGAGTAGGCTTCCATGAGAGGTTCTGGCCAGGAGAGAGTTAATTTTTGCAGTAGCCAGGAGGCGCCATGACAGGAACCCAGAGGTTGTTCTGTAGAACCTCACATTATTACTGGGAGGAGAGGCAGGGAGAGGAGAAGGAGGAGGAGAGGGAATGGACTCTCTTGTGGGAAGAAGGGGTTGCTCGCAGTTGGGGTAGCATGGCACTGGTCCCAAACTGGAGCGAGAGGTCAAAACAGCATGGCTGTGGTTGAGTGTGGCTGTGGCTGGGTGTGGCTGTGGTTGGGTGTGGCCATGGCTGGCTTTGGCTGTGGTTGGGTGTTATCTGCTGTCGGGGGTGCTGGGGTGAGCAATCACACTTCTATTCTTGTACCCTCTGTCATTCTTATTGTGGCTGTTGCTGTGTTCTTATCTCATTGCTGCTTCCAGTAAATTGTTCTCATCTCAAGCCATGATTTTTAGCTTTTGCGCCCCCAGTTCTCCTCTCCAACCCATGGCAGGGGAGGGGGAGGAGGCAGGGAGTGAGAAAATAGGGAGTGGTCTGCAGTAGTTTCAGTGGGAGCACTAAATTAGGAAGCGCCATTCCTAAATCACACCATCTCCTAAGGGAACTTTTAGCTGGAAAAGGGAAATCTGAAACTGATAGTTAAATAGATTCATGATTGTTTGTGTCTAAAGTGGTGGAGCTTTTTTAATAAAGTCAGTGAAAACTTCAGCCTTGAATTTGAAGGAAGTGTCTGCATCGCCACCTAATAAATCCCTTTCCAGCGGTGAGCAGGCTGTAATGATGCAGTTTAGATTGGATATTAGGAAAAATTTCTTCACTGATAGGGTTGTCTAAAAATTGGAACAGGCTGCACAGGGAAGTGGTGGTGTCAGACATGTAGACGTAGCAGTGGGGCACAGGGTTTGGTGGTGGGCTTGGAAACACTGGATTAACAGTTGAACTCAGAGATCTTGAAGGTCTTTTCCAGCCTAAACCTGTGATGCCTCTAGGTTGAAGAGAAGTGTAAACCAGACGGAGAGGCCTTTCCTTATCACACTGAATTGGGGTGATGGGGCAGAGGAAGGAAGTATCACAACAAACCACACACTGCTGCAAGGCGGCCCTACCTGCACACAGAAAATTATCTAAATGTTCATTCTCTGCATCCCTGAGGCCTCTTTGGAACTTAACATACATGTACAGTTATCAGGTCACTACGCACAAGTGGCGTGAGACACAAAGAGCCTAATCTGGCACCAGGTGGAGCCTGGAAGCAATGCTATTATAAACACTGTTGAAAACTAATGCCTCAGTCTCTTGGGGTTTTATAACACTTTAATTTCCCAAGACGCATTCACCTGACTGTCTGCACACATATTTCACTGGTATATGATTTTAATTGTTTCAATATTGTCCTAAAAGCTAAAGCAGGTAACTGTTCAGTTAACTCTCTTGCCTGCTTTCCAATATAGCAAAGACAACTGATTAGTATGAAATGAAGTCGTGCAACCATATTAACTCTCGAGACTTCATAGACTGGCTTATCTTTATATTACCCTTCAAATTAGTTTGTGATTTCCTTTAGTTTAAAAACAAAACAAAAAAAAAGAAGCTAGTAATAATTTTATAATTTTATATTTTATATGAAGAACTGGAGATACCAGATAAGGACAGAACTTTTTGTCAGGAGCAAAGGGTTAGGACCTTCTAAAAGGTTAAACCTGGATATGTAAACACAAAATAGTTCTGAAAATTTCAGGCCATACTTGTATGGGTATAATAAGAGGGTATTATAATTTTTGTCTATGGCTTATAAGTGGGCTGAAGAAAACTATTTTGGGACACAAAAGAGTCTGTCTTCCATGATCAGCCTTTTCAGAGACCAGAAATTCAGGATGTTCATTCAGACAGCCATGTAAATTTTCAGTAAATTCTACTCTCTCAAAGGACTGGAGATCAACATTAACCATGCATTTGAACCCCTTTGTGGAGAACCTAGACACTTATTTGTGATACATTTATTCTTCCCCTGAGGAGTCAAAAGAGACCTATAGATCTTTTGGGGAAATGGCTGACTTTATCAATTATTGAGGCATAACTGCAATAATTAGCTGGCTTTTGTCATCATCATACTCCATATATAGCAGAGCTGCTAATGTCTTAGTGTTTTTCAGGGCTTTTGTCTCCTCAGTAGATTGTATCTGTATGATTGGTTTTGATCACTTTGTAATAAATATTGTATCACAGCTTGCTATGTAGACTAGTATCAACATGCTACTACTACTTTAGGATTAAAATGTATGTGAGAAGTTTTAAAAGGCATTCACATTGAGTGGAAAAATCCAGTGTTTTCCAAACAATTTGATTCTGCAGATTAGGACAGTCTTTGATTGTATGTGATATTACTGGATATAGTAAGTCCACGTAAAGCTGCTACAGTTCTAAATTGGCTCACAAGGACAATTCATCATTGTCTCCGTCCTGAGGTGCATGCATCCATCATGTGCTTCAGGGGATGGGAGTAAGTATTTTAATCCTGCTTTACAGATAAAAAGCCTCGACAATGAGAGCTGAACAGGTTTATCAGATGTTGCAGCACAGGACAAGTGAAGCAAGAAATGAAACTATAGGACACTCTGATGTCCTAACAGCTTGAAGTATACAGCTTTCCTAGAAAAGTTGGATAAGGATGGATCTGTGTTTTATTTAATTGTCCAGACTCAACTTTTGAGAACTTCTGGCTGCAAAATGAATCCAGTTTATTTTACCATGCTAATAACTGCAAGTGTCTCAGATGTAGCTCACTGCATCCACCTTCCTGGCTTTTCTCCATTGCTCTCTGTGTGTATATAGTATTAGTTAGGGCTGCCTTATAAAAACTCCTAGGGCATGTACAGCTCCTCTTCTGTGGCAGGCAGTGCTAGGTTTGCATGCTGCAGGGCCAGTGCAGCAAAGAGATTGTACTAGACTTGTGACATTCCAGAGGTGTACTTCCCCAGTCACCGTGCTTCAGTGAGCCAGAGGAGACTGCTTTGGGGCAGCCTGTTGGCCGTCCTAGAGGCTCCAAAATATGGTAGAGAGTAGAGGGCCAAATGTCAGGGATGATGCCCTGGAGACCCCTGATGCATCGAACAAATACAGATGTGGCCCATGAAATGTTGGTCAGTATGTGCTGAACTGAGCCTACACCTTCTGTACCTGGCTTTTATGCTCAGACACTGAAACACAAATGGCAGAGCCATTTGTCACTCTTTCATCACAAAAGGCCTGTGAAATGAGTCAAATGCTGCAGTCTAACCCTTGAAAGCATTACATACACAGCACATTGCTCTGCTTAACGCATTTCAAACTATGGTAACTGCTAATAAGATAAAAAGCAGCAACAAATCAAAGAATATCACCTCCAACAATCATGCATGACTTACTACAGCAAACACATCCTTGCTGAGTAAGGAGAGTGCTCAGCGTCCGTTTCTGGCCTCCTGCTGAAGGCTTTTATGCTTTTTATTTTTATCCCATTTGTCAAAACAACAGCCCTTTATCAGTGCTGATTGCAGAGATTTTGACTCCTTGCCTGCTGGGTTCTCCCTCTGCTCCATAGGAGTTTCCTAATTGAATATTACCCCTGTGAAAAGAAAGGCTTTGAATAAGAACAGGAAAAAAATTATTAACTGTCTTGAAACTACCCCTGAATATTCCACCACAGTCCCACACACAAACTCCCTTTCTCTCCCCAAAGTAAAGAATATTCTTCTTTCAGTGAGCAGCATCAGCTGTTTTTCTGAAGCTAATCACATTCATCCTACACTGAAAATTGTAAATGAACTGCAGTAAGAACCTAACCTGAGGAGGAGGGGAAGGATAGAAAGATATTAATTCAAAGTAAGTTATAAAAGGTGTCTGGTTTGTTTAGATTCACTGGTGCCTCATTTCTCACCTTTGTAAGTCAAAAACAAGGAATCATTTACTGCCTGTATTGAGACCTGACATTAGCGATTTCTGCCCATGTCTTGGTGGACAGTAGAAATTTAATTCATCAAAAGATGATTTGTAGACTCTCTTTTCTGGCACTATTATGCCTGCTAAAGCAGCAGCAGGCTGCATGCTCAGGTTCACTTGAGAAAGGATCAAAACATATTTCAGCTCTCAATGTATGTGGGAAATGACACTTTGGCTCGAGACAGATGAAAGACTTTGTCTGCCAAGTTCTTGCCCTGACCGTGATGGCTACTGTAAAAGCTCACATTTCCTCCTTTCTCATCAGAAGTCACTGCTCAGGTGCTCTTGCTTCATTCTTTAGCAGGTGAGGCACAAAAAGCCACAGCTTCAAAATCAACTATTGAAAGTGGAACCTGCCTGGCTTGTCTGTGAAAAAATAGGAGAAAAAAAAAAAGAAAATAAAAATGCCAGTGTGGCTGCTGAATGAGGCTGCTATGCACACCTGGCGTCTTCAAAGCAAGGCAGCCTTTCCTGGAAAAGGGACGCTCTGGTGTGTTGTTCCCTGGGATTCCCCAGCTAAGTGTTTCCTGAGTTTCAGAACGCTCCCTACCTCTCTGCACACAAACCAGTCAAACAAATAAATGGTAAAATGGGTGGGGAGGATGTATGAAAAATTAGGAAATCAGAGCTGATAGGTATCCATGGGTAGGACTTAAAAGGGCTGAAGAGAAATTCTCTCTACATCCCTGCTTCTTCAGTCTCTATGCCATCATGGATTTATTTTTTCTTGTGTTTTAAAGGGGGCTTTTTTCTTCAGATCCTTGTGGAAATAGTCTTACAAAGTTATTCCTTGTAATCTTTCGATTACATCAGCTCACCATAATGAGAAAATCTGAGGCTTTCCCACTCTCCGAGTTAGGCCAGTTATACCCCATCAAGGGAGGGCAGTGTGCACATTCTGCTCCTGCTGTCCCACCTCCAGGATTACGCAGTCTTTAGCACCTTTTTCCGTGTAATTTCCCCTCTTCATGACGCAACTTGGTGAATCCATTTCCCTGTTATCTTTGCATGTGATGCAAGAAGACTGCAGAAGGGAGGTATCTCTCCTGCTGAGAGTGACCAAAGGGCACTCACCCCTCAGTACCCATCTTCAGAAATCACCTGTTCTCCTATCAAGTGACCTACAGCTGACTTTCACCTTTGAAGCAAAATGATCTTGAGAGGAATGGATAGTTCACTGAATTCTGGTACTCCCTGTAGGTCAATTAGCAAGAGCTTAACTACATTCTATTTCCTTGAATAAGACAGTTGAAAAAAAAGGTGGATTTCACAAGTTTCCCTATGCGTGTACATTGACCTGCAAAGTCAGAGCTGGCACAACAAAGACAGAAAACCCAGAGGGACCTGGCTCGGTAGCAGATATGGCTCAGGTGTTTTTAGGTAGGTAGGCAACGTGGGATTCTAGCTGCAGGATAGATTCAACATCACCTGAGGAGGAAGAGGATGGGCTGCATGAAATGGCCAAGGTTGGGCAGTTCCTAAGGCAGCAGGCCAAGACTGTTCTGGGCAATCAGGTGTGGGGGAACTCCAGAGCAGATGAGCCTTCTGTGTTTCCCGTCAGCATGAGGGTAGGAGACAGGTTGTGATTGCTGCTAGGAAGCTCTGGAGGGAGGTTGCCACCTCATTCCCCATCCTGCTTCTATCCCTTACCTGAGCAGACATGGCTCCGGCTTTGGAGAGTGCACAAGCAGCACGGAGAAGAAGTATCCACTGGTCCTGAATGTTTAGCTGCTCCTGAGACCTTGCTGCCAGATCTGAATGTGCTTGGAAGCAGCTCTGATTGCAGGCAAGAGAAAGAAAATAATTCCTTTGAAAAAGAAGTGGTTTGAAACCACTAGGCATAGCAGCTAAACTTGGGGCCAGGGCTTTTAATTCCCACAGGTGCTCTTCTGAGTGGCACGCCTCTTCTTGTGAGGGCCCACCAGGTATGTGGCAGAGCACAGTAAATGTGCTCTGCGCTGTGTAATCAAGTATGTTGAGTACAGACAAATGATAAGAGGCCGTTGCAGGAGGACACGTAGTTCTGCGCTGCTGCTCTTCTTCTGGCTGTTCACAAGTTCCCAGAGAGTGCAGCATGAGGGAGCGAGCTATTAATAGTTCTGCTCATCACGGCTGCACAGTGAAACAGCATAATCCCAGCACAAGGGAATATGGGAGCCGTGAACTCTAAAGCAAAAAACTTCAGGCACAGAAGACAGCCTCGAAACTGTAATAATTAACAAAGGAGGGGAAGAATATGTTCAATGCAGGTTATTTATGAAGCTACAAGAGAATGTCTCTGCATTAAATAAAATTTAAATGAAGCCTTGCATCTGAGCCAGAGAGACAAGTGTCCCAGCTCACTCTCATACTCATTAAATGTTTTCCTGAACGGATCAATTAAAGCATTTGCTGTGCAGGTGCCTAATAAATAGCATATGTGCTGGAACATGTTCATCTCATTTTAATACATATCCAGGTCTTCCTTAGGGTTCCTGTATTCTTCTACAGCTATGAACTACTTCTACAAGTTATATGCTTTTAGAAATTGTTGTCAGAAGAGTACAGGCTTGAATTTCTATTAAAAAAAATATAGAAATGCATATTCATTGTTTGACAGGGTCCTCAGATAGTTAGTAATTTCCAGTGAATCCTGTGATAAAATAGTATGTATTGGTTATTTGTACATGCCAAGCACTTACATAAACACACATCTAATTTTAGATTTTAAAGTGTATTCACAGTTTCCTGAAATTACCAATCATGACTCTCAGGCAAGAAAAAGAAAATCCTATTAGTGCATTCCCACAGAGGAAAACAGTGTGTTTTGGAATAACAGTAACTACTGAAGGTTATGAAGATAATATATGTAGAACATGAAATCTGAGAAAATATCATAATATTTCTATGTAAGTATGATGCAATATTTATGAAGAAACCTTCTCTGTTAAATGCTTGTACCTTGATTAAATTCTACAAAAATGCTAAATACATTTCCAGGCATATTTTTATTACCACTTTACAACAATTGGATTGCTTGCATTCAGAAGGTATGCAAATGGCTTTAGCTGGGTCATCCTTTATCTGGTATTTCTAACAAGTATAGTGCCAAAGGGCATTCCTCTTGTCAGAACACATTAATTTTATTATCTAGATGATTATGGCTGTATTCTTTTCTCATGTAATCTACCTTGATGATATGCTGAATTCTCAGATTTTCATCAAACATTTGGAATGCAATTTCTATAAATATAATACAGTGTCTCTTATCCTCAGTTTTCACAGAACTTTAAAATGATTATGCTTGTAACAAAACTACAAGAGAAAACAAATTGGTTATAGCCCTCCTACATTGGTGGATCCAGCACTGGTATTGGGCCAAAATATTGTTGTAAAAGTTAAAAATATTTACAATAAAGTATGCAAATGCTCACACACATACTTTAAGAAGGATGGAGATGTAGGCTACTTAGTTTCAATATTTTCAGTGAATTCAGAATAACAATTCCAACTTATAGGAAATGTTTTTGTTATAATTCAAGTTGTGGAACAAAAAGCAAAAGCAATTTATACCTTAAAAACAGGGACTTGAATGTGAGCTCTCACCCTCTCAGATCTCTTATTAATCAACCTCTGGTGCCATTTCTATTACCACTTTAATATGAACAGTCACTGGGAAAATGAAATAAGCAGCTATTTGAAACCATGGCCCCCTCCTCCTAGCTGACTAACTTTTCATCTTGAGAGGCTAATAATTCATTTCTAGCAGTTCTCATTTGTTTTGCATTTTCTTAGCTTTCTATTAAGGCTCTATCAAAATAATTCTTTTTATTTTTATTTCTTATTTTAATTTAGTCTCTTTTCAAATGCATAAACATTAGAGTTTGAAAAATAGCCTGACTAGGCTCTGTGGTGATTCTGTGGTGCACAGTACAAACTGTCTCGGGTAAGGTTTATCAGAGAGAACATACAGGATCATGAAAGAATGAAAATTAAGATGAACCAGAAGCAGGATCTTTCTGAGTCACTATGCTCCTCTAGAAATGGCTTAGTTCCAATGAACAGGAAAAGAGATGCAACACAGGTATTGAATACCAAATTCACCTAAAGCTTGTGTCAGTGAATTCATTAATAATGGAAATAATACATTGTAACTTTTCTCCTAGTTGTACAAATTATTATCAAATAACTAATGAATCCTTCTATAACAGAAAATAGTCAGGATCAACCAAATCTGCCTGGACCAAAACTGAGGTGAATTAACTGACAGGTGAATTCCTGTCAGTAGATCTGTTGTAGATGTCAGCATGGGAGATGCCCTACTTGGGCAACTCTAGTCCAAAAGAGCAACCTTAAAACCAGATTAGGATGGGTTTGGTCTCCTATTTGGCAAACACACCATAGTGTATAGTAAAATGTTGTCATTTTATAGCTATTTTATCAGTTTGCTACAGGCAGTATGAAAATATTGGAAAAAGAAAAAATTGCAATGATATTAGAATGCAATAAAAGTTTCAGATATGGATCCTGAGTGTCTGGGTCTCTATTTCCATTTAGCTATGATTGCAAAACATAAAGGCTGCACCAGCGGTATTACAAGGGAGCTGCATTTCTAGGGAATCCAGTCTCTGGTCTCTGCTAGCCATAAAACATTTCCATAGGCAAGAAAAGTTATTTTGAAAGTGGGCTTTTCCATATTAATAATACTGCAGGCCTTTAACTTCTTAAACACCTTGTGCTGTTTGATTGTAAAGGAGCTCAGTGGAGGACAGATGAGGATGAGACTGTCTAGAGCAGCACCCTGCTGAGGGTGGGGAATGATGCTCGTGTCTGCCAGCATCTGGATTTGTGCAGCTGCCACCGTCCCCGCATGCCATGGCACTGCCTGGTGGGTACAGCCCCCTCAGACTGGCAGCAGGAGAGGGGCTTGGCACCATTTGGGCAGGAGCAGGGCACGTGGCAAAACCTTTCAATTTTCTTTCAATTGCATAGCATGTTTTCTCCAGAGGAGCAAACATGGACTAAAAATACACCTGTTAATAAAAAATTTTAAAGAAGTGTTCATGAACTGTATTAATCCCCACAGTTTACATTAATATCAGTCCTTCACACATTTTATAAACTATCTTTTTTTATTATTTAAAAAAAAAAAAAAAAGGAAGGAAAGAAAAGCCATGAAATAAAGTGATGTGCCGTTAAGGTTGAGCAAATCCCTCTGTGTGGGCCTAGCTGCTCTGTGATGCTAGCCAACAAGGGAAGAACAACCACAGAACTCCTTTAATTACTCAAAGTGTTCACTTAAAACTCCAGATAAAGTAACTCTCCAAAGACAAGGAAATTGCAGCATTTTCTGATACTGGAAAAGGAAATACTCAGCTTTCCAAAAAAAAAAACCAAAAAAACCCAAAAAAACCCCCAACCTTCATTTGCCTGAAGTTTCTACCCACAATTCCTGCCATGACAGTTGGGTATATACAAGATGTACAAAACAAGGATCACATTTTTGGCAGGAAAGATACTCCCAGCAGTACCTCCTGCACTCCAGCCTCATTCTTTTATCCCTGAGAAATGACATGAAGTTGATGCATCTGTGAAATAACATGCAATACCATCTTTTCATCCCAATCTTCAGGGACAGTCTTCCCTACCTGGCTACTAAAAAATGAAGAAATTATGAGTGCTGGACAATCCTAGAGACTGGAGAATGTTTTGCCTGAAGGCACCTGAGATCTGGAGGACAGACTTTTGTGATCCTGGAGAACACACAGAGCCAGCTGAATGCAGTGATTAATTGCTTAAAGGTAAGAAATCAAAGATTTCTGCCTTTTATCAGTAACTCTCTATGGACCTCTGTTTATGTGCTTGATTTCATACCCCTTCTACCTGTAGACAGGACATACCACGGTTTTACATCTCCTTTATTCTAATCCAATGAGCTTTGTAGAGCAACTCTCCTTTTCTGAGTGGCTGTGCTGAAATTTCCTGTTGGTGGAGACATGACAGCAGGCCAGCAGACACCATCAGACAAGACAAAAGGGAAATTATATGGCAAGTAGATGTTTACCTACTGAAAGCCAAACTGCAAAGGGGGAAGGAGGAGTTAATGGCTGCTAAAGCTGTTTCTGGTAAGCGGTGTTGGTTATTTTTCATGTAACTAGTTCCTGTGTTTCTGCAAGCTGAGACTTCATCTTCCATAACAGATTGTTCCTTGATACTGTAGAAACTAATCAGAAGTTAATTTCAAAGAAAAAAAAATAAATTGTGAAATACTGTTTTTTCCTAAAATATTAATGAACAAGGCTCAACCTTTGAGTATAAATTTTTCAATTTACTTTTTCCACCAGAAGATGGTAGAAAACACACATTCCCTTTTGGAAATATTTAAAGTACAATACACAAGAAAGGCAAAACCAAAATCAAATCAAAATTAATTCTGAAGCTGGAGCTGAGTACTAATGCAAGACCAGCTACTGAAGCTTATGCAAGCCCATTTGGTCCAAAGAGACTGCCAGACAGTCTCCTATGCTGTAAAATAAAGCTGGAAAGAAGGCTGTGTTATTGACTTTTCAAGCTGAGTGCTGTGAGAACAGAAAAAATTTTCTCACATTGGACAAAACAGACACAAAAGAGACAGTATAGCAAAAGTAGGGAAGCATGTTTTCGTGTCCATGTTCTCAGGGTACGTGACAGCTGGTCAGTCACAGATGGATGCTCTGGGCTGGCAGGTCAGCCATGACAGCTGTTGCTTTAAACCTTGGCTTGCTTCCCTGGTTTGCAGCATCATCAGGATAAACCTCCTTCCTTCCCTCGTTCCTTGCAGGCTAGGTTCACACCCCAAGTGAAGGGGCTGTTCTCTGCTTTGCCATTGGCTCAGGAAGAGTGACAAGAGAGGGGACAGGAGAAGGCGGGGGTCTGTGAAGAAGGGCATGCAGCCCTGAGAGGGCAGAGCAAGAGCTCGTTGCAGCTCAGAGCATCCAAGCTGCACAGCCCAAGAGCTGAGGCTTGTGCACAAAGATCAGAATTACCCAGCCCTGCTAGCCTGAGGCACTGCATCCTGCAGCAACTCATCACCTTGGTTTTGCTCTGTAGTGTTTTTTCCCTTTGAGTGTGTATGTATAAATCACCTCAGCCTCTAAATAAACGAAGTATGGTATATTTGGAGTTACCAATTAGACCTATTCTTTGTCATTCACTTAAAGGTATTGATAATACCACAGCCCTTGAAAATTAATAGCTTATTGTGTTTGAATTTGTCTCTTCTTTGTATTCCTTCTGTCAATAGTCATTAGAGACTCTCTAATGACTACTGATTACTGCAATAGGTAATGACCTATGATGAACTTTAAGCAGATTCTTCCAGGTGGTCTAGCAGATGAGTGGCCTCGGTTAACACCAGTATCTTTTTCTGTTACACACAATTGCTACTCAGAATCAACCATTTGTTCATAAGATTGCAATCCTAAAATGAAGAAATAAGTTAAATATCGTTCTGTGTTCCTCATCAGATCGCCCCAAAGACAGTTATGGACCAAACACCCATAAATGTCCTTTTCAATTTCTGAAAACTTGAAAATTGCTGCGCTGATGTCACCAGGCAGGACCAGCTAAATGATCAGCATTTTAAAGTCTTGACTTAGACTTCCCTAAGTCCCATGGTACACACCTTTGCAGCAAGATATTCTGCACTGTGGAATGTCTGTTGTAAAGCCATTGCTAGAAATATCAGGCAGCTGTTTCCTAGGTAGGAAGCCCCATGAGGGGAAACTTCCCCGCTTGGATGAAGAGCTAAGATTCCTTATTGCGGGGGGAACACTAGAGCAGCTGGGAGAATCTGTGGAAGGGAAAAGAAGATGTAAAGCAGAGACAGCTAAAGGAACACTGTGCTCAAGGTATAGGACATGGCCTCCATTTGCATGGGGGATGTTTGGATTAGATATTAGGAAAGATTTGTCCACCAAAAGGGTAGTCATGCACTGGAGTAGGCTGCGCTGGGAAGTAATGGAATCACCATCCCTGAAAGTATTCAAAATGCTTGTGAATGTGGCATTTGGGGACATGGCTTAGTGGTAAACACGGTGCTGGGTTACTGGTTGGACTTGCTGATCTTAGAGGTCTTTCCCATCCTAACTGATTCTGTGATTCTGTGATTCTGCGATTCATGCAGTGAATGCTGCTGAAAAGAGTAGGGAAATAGATGTGTTCTTTGAGCTTGCAGCTGCCGAGACACAAATCCTTTGTTCTAATTTCTTGCAAAGTCTGAGAGCACATGCTGAAGAACCAGAGGAGCTCAGTTGTCTCCAGGAAATTTAAACAAACTTTTGGATTTTGGTGAAATTATGACTGGGAAGTCCTGAAAGAGATTTGCATCTATACGTTGTACCAGGGGACAAATGTAACTGTAGTGAGCTTTCTTTCACCACCTAATGTGTCATCTATCTCACTGTTCTTGTAGTAAATGATGGAATATAGGTACAATCACAATGTTTTCTAAAACAGATTACACAGATGGCAATCTACATACATAAATGCAGCCACTACATGGCTAGTTTTTGAATAGAATAATTTTCAAGTTATGTGTTTGTTTGGAATTGGGACAAATTTATTCATCTGCATTATTTAAAACTTCTTTTGCACAGAAACACTCAAAGAAAGAATATTTAGTATGTCCAAAGAAATAAAACATCTTAATAATTAATCTTTAAAATTGTGTGAATATATGTCTTTAATGCAAGCATTCATAATATTTATGTATGTAGAAATCTCTATTACATGTGCAGATTTTTAATATGGAAATCCAGGAATAACACAGTGTGTTCAGTTCAAATAGAATGAGCATATTAAATTCAAAAGCACAAACGAGAGCAAAATATAGCATTTGGTCTTCCAAACATGAAAGAATATTCTAGTTAAGATGAAGACCAAAGCATTTCAGTGCTTGGTGAATACAAAATATCATGTACTTAATTTATCCTGAGAAAACGAGCTGCATTTTCTAGAGGATAGGACTTCTCTCCAGACTAAAAAACACATAGATTAAATCAAGATTACATTTATGAGAGGGGAAAGGCAAATTTGTATACAAAACCTTTTTTTGTCTTTCTTTGTATCAATAAGGCAAAACTCTGCTTCTCATGGTGCTTTTTGTTTATTGAACACAAGGACTTTCACATGTGCAGAAACAGACGTCTTCTGATTTCATCATTCACGCTCTTTGTTCTTCCAGGAGCCAGGAGCTAAGCAGTGATTTCCTCTGCTCCTCCAGCCCAAGTGCCCAAGACACGCAAGGAAATCCATGGCACCCTCCCCCTCCTCATCTCAAGGAGATGCTGGCCAGGCTGCTTGGTTTTGCAGCCTACCACAGATAGACAAAAAATAGAAAGACAAACTAGGATTCCTGGAAGAGCAAATCCAATAACTTGGCTGTGATGGTAGCAGAGAGATTGATGCCTCTGCCAGACACTGCAGCCAGACTGTCCTGCAAGTGTGGGAAGAGGAAGTCGGCACCAAAAGCTGCGTGAACTACACCACAGAGCAGTACTGATGAAGGAAGCACAGCCCTCTGCCCAGCAGAGCAAGGAGAGGTAAAAACTTCTCCTCCCTCAGTGCTGACAAGGAAAATAAGTTGTCAGTGTTTCGGTTTAATAAAACCTTTGGCCAGAAATCAGGAGAGCAGTATTTTCCACAAAGCAAGGCATCCTTTGCCCTTTTTCTGCAGGATTTGTGTGGCAAATTTGGGGGTTTTGATGTAAAAGAAATCTAGATTAACTTCTCTGTAGAGAACAAGATTACACAGGGTTAACGTCTATTTCAGAGAAGAAGGTGATCTAAAAAAAGCTGAAAGTGAATACATGTATAAGAATTTCTTCAGGGTATATATTCCTCTACGGCAGATTGTGCAACCAGGCTGTGTGTAAAACTTTGCCTGCTGAGGCTGTGCTTCTTTTTTGGTTTTATTTTAAGTAGCATCCATAGAAATCTTGCGAAACAAGAACTCTGGTGCCAACTCATATGCTGCATATGGCCTGAAGCACTGGGCTGTTTGGGGTTTTTTTTGGGCATGGGGAGAAGAACAACAATGTTTTGGTTCACACACACAGTCCCCGAGTCCTCCCATTGCACTGAGTTTTCAGGAAATGAGCATATGGCTTTGGAAAATCCACCTCTGAGTCTTCGTCTGTGTCAGCTGTAACGAGGAGAGGAGCAGCACAAAACACAGGCAAGTCACACATATGTGTCTAGCACAGGAACGGTACCTTCAAAGAAAGCTGAAGGAGTCAGATACTTCATTGGGGAAGACAGCACTTGGATTTGGGTACTAAACGCTGTCATCATCTTTTTGGAAGCCATAGCCATATGCTTTCAAAACATGCTACAGAAGGGGCTGTATCGATCTGTTGTGCACCATTAGCAAGCAATTCTCACGAAATCCTAATTCTCAAGGCAAAAATTGGTCTTCAGCAGAAATAAAAATATTCACGTTTTTGACGGTTGGGCTTCAAGCCATGATTTGTCTGTGATGCTGCTCAATACAGGCCTTTTTTTTCTTTTTTTTTTTTTTTTAACAGAAAGAAATACTTTCTCATCCACCTCTTGCTCACCAGTAACTGAAATTGTGGTATTTTCAGACTTGAGAATGCAAGAGGTATAGATAAACAATTTAAACTCTAGGGATTTTCTACTTGATATCTGGAAATTTTAGCAAGTAAAGAAAATGGTATTATTTAGTGTTTCTATGCACTGCAAAAGTGAATGGAGGGCAGCTTTGCTGTTTTCTGCCATAGATACGGATCAGGCCATCAATAAAAAATCCCTAGCCTTGCTATTGCATGCTGTATTAAGAGAGCAGAAGTCTGCAAATAATAAGAAATAATAAAATTATCATCTACTGAAGTTAACTTTGGTAATTATTTAATTTCTTCTTTTATTCCCAACTCCCTGACTGAGAACCCATTGCAAACATCAGGAAAATAAGCATTCCCCATGGATTTCTAAGGCTATCAGAAGCAGAAACAGTATTGTAAAATCCATTGTTGCTAAACTAAAGATCAATAACTGATAAATCCCACTATTATGCAAATTTTTGGTCTGAGTATTGGAGGAAAACAGTATTTTGTTAGTCTGCTTCAAGACTTGCTGGTTAAGCAAATGGCTACATCTTGATGTTCCATGCATGGTATCTTCACAATTTCTGCCCAGTGGACTTTCAGGGTGGGAACCTGAAACGAAAATGGAAGTGAATGAAGTCAAGTTCCCAGCACCAGCTAGGCAGTAAAAGACAGCTGCAGTTCTGAGGTGTACAAACCAAGATCAATGACATTTCAAAAGCATCCTGAAATTGTTTACTGCCAGTAAAGCACAAATGCCTTTGACTGGATATAAAGCTGGAGTATAAGATGTCTGCTCTTGTTCCAATGTCTCTTAAATGAACAAGCTTTAAATACATTACTTTTTATATGCTGCACTTTTGTTTCCTTTTATGTAATGGATTATTCAGAGCACTTTCTTCGGGATAGAGTTTGTCAGTCAGATGGAAGTTATTTGATTTCGCAAACACATTCACATAGCAAGACGTGTGCCTTTTATACTGAACATTAATGCAAATGCATGCACTCTACCTAATTCAAGGAGACACCATTCTGTTAGAGCTCCCATGCTAATCCTCAGCTTTGCTTTGACCACTTTTCACAAAATCAAAGTGAAAAAAAGGTATGAAGATGTTCAAATGTCCTGCCAATAGCAACAGGGGAACTCTTCTGACCATGCCCAGCAGATAGCAGTGATGGAATTATTCTTTGAGTATTTCGAGCAAGCTTAAATATAGAAATTGTAATTGTAGGACCTGAGAGACAGGTATCAAACATTATAGAGTTTTAGAGTAAATTTGTTTTACATGGGACAACCCCAGGGAGACGACTGGAGTTTAAACATTCCCAGTGCTGTCTGAGTTACGCAGCCTCCGAGGCAGACTGAAACACACAGGTATTTATGCCCTATTTTAATGACCTGATCTCAGTTTCAGAGCCGTGTTGTTCTGCCTACCTGTGGACAGCAGGATGAAGCTCACTATGATATTTTTTCCTCCCCATAGGGATTTTCTGGCCAGGAAGAGGAAAAAAATCAAAGCTGCTGCAGTGTGTTATATAACAACTTCTTTCTTTTTTTTTCTTTTTTTTTTTTCAGATGAAGAAGTGTTGATCCTTCCCTTTTTCACAGCCTGGCTTCCCAGCTGCTGGCTTCCTTGCTTTTATTACAGAGTTCTACCATGTAAACCTGATCCTTTCGCTCTCTTACATCATTCTTTCACTTCACCAGGAAGTTTGTTGCAAGTGGACTTCATTCATCTCAGATGAATTGGCTGCTTTGAATTTTAACCAGACTGAAGTTGTGATTGTGTGTTGTTTACCCATAGTATGAATGAGGCAAAACTCTTCTTCCTGGGGAGAGATCAGAGGAGATTATTTAGCCTGAACCGTCTCCACTCCCAGGACTGAGACTTCCTTAGGTAAGCTTGCTAACCTGTAGAATATAATTTTCTGTACTCATCTGCATTTTTTCCTCTGTCATTTTAATATTGCACCCCCAACTTTCTATCTAGGCTATACACTGCTATCCTGAGATGTGGTTAATTTGCTGCTGCAAACAGGTAAAGATCTGTTTCTTTGCTCATTGCAGGCACAAGGTGGTATATTTTCAGTTTCACTGTTTATAGCTGAGACATTTTCATCAACACAGCTGCTTTGTATGTAACTACAAACATTTGAGAACCTAAGGCTTATGAACAGCAGCCAGTCACTTGTAAGAGGCGCTTCATGGCCCATTAACGAAGCTGTCATATATGGCTTCCCTTTAATTAAATATTGATAGGGATTTAGTCTTGGAACAACATTTCAGACTAATATGGAAAAATCCTTTAAATCTGCATAACAGATCAACATGCCACTACCTGGCTCTCCCCCTGTTCCTACTGGCTGTATGAAGCCGAGGTACACAAAATGTGAAAGTTGTTCAGCTTTTTGTGCCAGTTGAGTCCCTGCTGGCTTTACTAGCACTATAATTGGGGATGTCAGTTAATGTCAGTGATGGTTTATGGGAAGGATTGTTTATTTAATTTTCATTCCCATGAGGGAAATCTCCAACCTCATTCACAACAGTTTTGTTGTTCCATAGGGTTTTTTCATGGGTTTGAATCAACTCTTGAAAAATTAGGAGGTCTGTGAAAGCTCCCCAGTTCAGTATCAGGCTTAAGCAATTAAATAAATAAACAGTTTTCCAATGGAATGGTTCTCATCCTGAGAAGAATTTCACTCCATGCTGCCCACCCCTTTGCATATGGCAGATACCTCTGAAGATCACACATGTCTCTGGAACACTTGGCTGTAAGTGAGATTCTTTCACTTTTAAGCCTGTCTTTTTTCATTAGCTTTTTAATAAGTGGCTAGTAAGCTCTAAGCATTTCGTTTATTGCTTGGGAAAAAAAGATAATGTACTGTCTGTCAATCAGAGTGCAGCATTGAAGACTTCTTTTCATTTCTTTAAGAACGCATTCAGGCTTAGAAGACAGTCCCAGAATCAGCAAATTCTGACAAGTATGAATGGTTCACTTACACTGTATTTTTCTACTGTGTGGTGCTCATCTCTTCTGATGCTCAATTTTACTGGCAAAGTTGTCTGAAAGGAGTTACTACGTGGATGTACAAAATTCCTTATGTTGCAAATTTGCATTAATGGATCAGTTTACTTCTAACATTGATTTCTTCTAAATGTGGTTTACTTTGCTATGCTCACTTAAATATTTTCCTTTTCAAATTGATACAGAATTTAATAATAGAGAAATATTAACAACTTCCTTCTTTCACGCAGAGCATTTTATTATCTTCATATCTCATCCATAGGGATGGGATTCTCTTCTCACCCCTACGCTTATGAATGTCAGCCATAGCAGTATTGCACAACATAAGCATAAGGAAAATGCAGCTCTAGAAACATTTAAGAACAGACAATTTCAAGTAAATTACTTATTGGAGACAGGTCTGTAAAATCTGGTCCTGGCATTTTGCTCAAGAACAGTTTCAGGCCAGTGGTGCTTGACAAAGGTCCTGTTTGCTGATATATTTCCAAGTGCTGCTATAACTAGACCGTGTAGTTCTGCACCTGTCTTCCCTCAGCAAAGAAACTCGTCTTTATGAAGGGGAGATCTCCAATGCCATGGTCAACAGATTTTATTTCTTCATGCACTTCCCATGTGGCTTTGAGTTGTGCTGAATGAATGAACACTATAACACTAAGTCTTCATTCAGATTCTAAGCACTGGCTGGGGGCAAATCCAGCTCTGCAGATGCTTTCTTTTGGCGGGGCACCTATTGGCAGGAACAGCACTTTGATTACTGGAAACGCTTCTTCCACCTCTCAGTTCTGAGTTGTTTGTTTGAGGGACACTGTCCTGAGATAAAAAAGGTCCTTATTTTATTGCCAAATGCCTGAGCCATGGGTAGTCTTTACAACTGTTTCAAAACCCCTCATATTTGTGTTCTTTTGGCCTGCTCTGCATCTGGATACATCAACATCACTGTAAATTAAGGAAACGGGAAAGAAAAGGCAAAACAAAACAAACAAAAAACTCTTCAAAAGCTCCAAGATGCTCTGGGTAAAGATAATGGAGCAAATGAATAAATGCTAGTTAAGCATTACTTTGTATTGGGGAGTCACAGAAATGTTAAGCAAACAGGACATGAGTATATCATAAAACATGAGTATATCTAATAATTCTGCAAGGCATAATGGCAATGTTGGTCTATTTAGCAGCTGTCAAACAGCAAGGAAGCTACAAGAAATTCATAAAAATCAAAGTAAGTAGTAACAAATTCTTTTTGAGTTTAAGAATCCTGCTTATTCTGTAAAATCAGATTTTATTTAGTGATGCTGAATAGCACCTGTAAAGCAGGTGAAGACTTTTCAGCAAGAGAGGATGAATAGTACAGCTTCAAGAATGTATTGATTACTGCAGCGACAAGAGAGGGTGTGCCAGTGAAACTGTGATATGTTCATTCTAAATCCAAATAATGGGATTGTGTGTTCTGCCTCTGTGAGAGGTATTTGAGCCCATGTAACATTCGCTAATGGGTCTGAGTCATCCTCAAACATGTATGGCATAAATAAACAGTTTCCCTATGCTGTACACACTGAATTAAAAGGTAGGCTAGATTAAGTGTCTTGCTCAAGGGCATGGAGGAAGACCAAATCCAACCATTGTTCCTGTCAACTGGTGCAGCATTTATCAGGTTGCTGATTAAGTGGAGTGTCCTACATTCTATTATTGGTGATGCTGGTCTGACAAGGAGTCCTGGTAAGGTGGCATACAAATGAACCACGTTAATTTACGTACCATTAGAAACACAAGACAGAAGGAAAAAAATCAATGCTTTGTTTTATAGTAAAGAAAAAATCAATTAGGAAAGAAATAGTGTTTCCTAGGATCTCAGAAAATGTTTTGGGCAATGGGGAACAGTTAGAGGGAATTAAAACTATTTAATACAAGTTGCCAGTGTCCTTTAAGAGAACGATGGTCTAGAGCTATCATTTTGTGATAAAAGCCTGAGTAAAATAAAAAAGTCCGAAGTTGTGAAAAGGAAGCAATATCAAGAAGAGACTTCTGTTGGGGTTTTTTTTTTTTTTTCATTTTAAATTAAACTGGCAGCCAGCTGCATTGAATCTATGAAAATTGAAGAAAATGTTAATAAATAAAATTTTAAAATAAACATGTGCAGCAAATGAGAGGCTGCATATAATCTCAAAATCCACAAGACAAGTTTACCTAAGAGAATTGCCAGAGGTCCATTTCTAGTTTTGTTTTTGTGTCTCTTACAGTAGCAGATAAAGGATTGCTAGGGGAAAAATGTAAAACAGGCCAAAAATGGAATAAAGTTTTCATGGTGTTGACTCTTGCTCTTGGCAGTCTACAGTTTAGAGACACCCTGAACCAGAGGTTGCATCAGGACCATCCTATTTAATAGTCCCTGACATTACTTTCATAATTTTTAATGTTCTTTAAAGACAAAACTCTGATTTTAAAAAAAAAAACCAAACAAAACAAAACAAACATAAACCCACCAATTAAGTATGTATAATATTAAAAATCAGTGGGTTTGGTTTGCTTTAAGTTTGTTTATTTTTCATTGGGTAGCCCTACATTCTACAGCACAACAAAAGGAGTTCCCTTAACTCCCTTCCTCATTTAGTTTCACAATTCACAGAATCACAGAATAAGCTGAGTAGAATGGGACCCACAAGGATCATTGAAGTTCAATTCCTGGCCCTGCACAGATCCCACCATGTGTGTAAGGGTGTTGTCCAAACACTTCTTGAACTCTGGCAGGTTTGGTGCTGTGACCACTTCCCTGGGGAGCTGTTCCAGTGCCCACCCACCCTCTGGGGGAAGAACTTTTTTCTAATATCCAACCTAAACCTCCCCTGACTCAACTTCAGGCCATTCCCTCGGGTCCTGTCACCGGCAATCAGAAAGAAGCGATCAGTGCCTGCTCCTCTGCTTCCCCTCACAAGGTAGATTGCAATGAGGTCTCTCCTCAATTCTCTTCGCCAGGCTGAACAGACCAAGTGACCTCAGCCACTCTTCACATGGCTTCCCCTCAAGGCCCTTCACCATCTTTGTAGCCCTTCTTTGGATGCTCCCCGAGAGTTTAATGTCTTTTTTATATTGTGGCACCCAAGGCTGCCCCCAGCACTCGAGGTGAGGCCGCCCCAGGTCAGAGCAGAGCAGGACAATCCCTCCCTTGCCTGGCTGGTGATGCTGTGCCTGATGCCCCCCAGGACAGGCTTGGCCCTCCTGGCTGCCAGGGCACTGCTGGCTCATGTTCAGCTTGCCATCGACCAGGAGCCCCAGGCCCCCTTCCATACCTTCAGGGTTGTCCCATGCCAGGTGCAGAATACAGTAATTACCCTTATTAAGTACGGTTGGTGATTGCCCAGCCCTCTGATTTGTCTAGGTTATCTGATAGATTTCTGTTTCCCTTGCTCTCTGTGCCCAAAAGTAATTTCTTTGTTAAACTGTTGTGGCCTTTGATATTTATTTTATCTGCAATATAAATCATTCAATAACTCTAAAAATAATTTCACTCTTATGTTTAACTTTATAGGTACTTTTGGTACCAGAATGACATTTGAGATATGAATTTATGCCATGTCATAATGATGGCCTGCATTTGTTTTCCTAACAGTTCCTAATATTTTCCTTTTTTTCTTTTTGACTGCCAGTGAGCTTTGTAGAATAGATTTCAAATACCTACCAACGGTGCCTCAGGAGTCTTTCTTGAGTGATAATATATCTCATGTTGAGTCTATCAGTTGCTTGCCCTTTTTTTAATGTTGCTTGTCACATTTTATGAAACTTTGTCACTCCTTTTTTCACCTCTTCTCCAGATCTCTCATATTATGGTGAAAAAAGAGAAATGAGCAGGCCCCGGGGTATGTTGCCACTCCTGTTGGTCTATGCTGTTTCCTGCCTTTTAGCTAATTTTCTGTACTCAAGCAGATTTTTCTCCTGTACCACACTTTTTTTCTTAGCACCTTCTGGTGAAGAATTTTGTCTTAGCTTTTATGGAAAACCGTAATTTAGTCCACTTCACAAGCTACGTTATTCTTTACAATATTTCCATTTACTTTTTTTTTTTTTTTTGAGAATTTTAAGAAATTAGTGAGCCATGATTTGCTCCTCTTTAGAATACATTTTCCATCTGTTTATACATTCATATACATTCATATATGTATTAAGACCTCACATAATTTAAACGTTAAAAATATCAAAATTGCTGATCCATAAATACTTTTGGATATGTTTTTTTTAATTGGCATTTTATAAAATTGGCATTTTAAAAAACTGGCATTCTAAAATATCTTCTCTTTCTCTGACAGCAAGACCAATAAATGTGGTATACTGAACACAGTATTTAACTTCTAGCAATTTCATATTGAAATTCTTTTAGAATTGCCAAAAATTCATTAGAAATCTTAGAACTCTGTTCTGATGGTTTATTAAGAATGTTTCAAAGGCTACTTTGCTGATTCTTCAGTTTTGGCCATAATTTCATAAATTAACATCCTGTAAAGAAGGATTCTGGCACAAAAATCTACCTAAGGTCATGGCAATAAACTAAGATTACTTTGATTGTTTTCCCCATATTGTTTTGCCACCTACCTACTGCTATTGCATCTCATTTTCTGTTTGGGATCATAATAGTTATCTTTTTTCTAATGTTTTGAAAACCATCCTCAGAGATTTGAATTGTTTTCTCAAGTGTTCCTCAAAAATTCTTTTTTCGGTCTGTCCTGTTCTAGGTTTACATTTAACTTGATGGTTTTGGTTTTTTGTATTTCATAACACCTCTGTGTACGTATATTATATAAATACATTGAGTTAATATATCTGTATAAAACATTCTGTATTGCATACAATTTATTTTAGATTTCTTTGAAGTTCTATATTTACACCATGTTTCGTATTCCCTTCATCTGAAAACATTTCTAAACACTGAAGAATCTACTAATTCTGTTAACCTCCTTTACTTTGGTATTAAAAGTATGTCATCTTTTTCTTGTCCTTCTGGAAATTTCTTCTTGATAGGTAATCTTGATTTAGTCTGACCCGTCAAGAAGGGGCCTCTAAACAGTTATCCTGACAGCAATAAGTATTTTACCCTTTCCATTCTCATAGTTTTTTTATGTAATTCTGGTTTTTGAACCTAAATGTTTTGTAGAGGATATTTTGCGTTTTTAACTATGGTAACAGGGTGGATCATTGTCTGATACACATTTACCAGGTTCTATGTTGCTTGGGATTAAATTTTGCTTTTGTAAATTCTTATTGTTCCAATAAGTAGTCTAACATAATATGCCATTGTAATGTCTAAAAATTAAGTCTCTCCATCACTTTTTCTTTTGAAATATATCCAAATACTTACCACTGGGGATAAGTGAGTTCTATTATTTTTGAATTTTCTACACTTATATATATACTTATACTTGCAGTATATGCAACCATGTTCAGCACTATGCAGTCTTTATAACTCTCCTGGTTGAGTGGTCAGTTATATCTTATGTAATACATTTAATATATATTGATTACATCTAGGTATGGAATTTTAATACTTGATGATTCTGTATGATCAAAGTCTCCTGACTCTTTAATGTTTTAACTGTATTTTGCTCCATTCCACTTGGGGTTTTTTTTTTCATTCCTGTATTTAGGAAAACTGGTCCTAAAAGGCATATCGTTCTTCTTCTGGGCAATCTATCATAATCTCTCTCCAGATTTAGCTAGGTCAAAGTTAGTTGGATGCACTAGACTAGCTTTCAAAAATGGCCAGAAAAATTGCAAGATGTGTGAATTGACACATCCAGGTAACCAAGGGCAACAGCCAAACCACAGGCAAAATGCGAAGAGTAGATTTATCTCGTTGCCTCACTAACAACGCTGGGCAGCACGGACACATGGGGACACGGGCTCCGTTTGGCTTAGCTCATCCTAACAAACAGAGAAACATGGCAACACAGGCTCTGTTTGGCTTAGCCAACCTACAGAGGCAGGGGACTCGCAGCCTGCCTCACTGGAATAAAACACTTCAGGCATGTCTGAGAGTGTGTTGTGTGTTGTTTTTCCACAGGAATTCTTCCACTCAAAACAGGCAACAGTAGGCTTAATAAATAGAGTTCTCCCATACCAACATTTTCAGCATTCCCAGTGGCAAGGTCACTTTGAATGAAACTATTCCTTCCTCGAGGACAGATCTTCCAGCTTCAACCCTTTATCCCAGCACAATAATAAACATTGCAATGTGGACCAACATTGTAAGCCTTTCTGAGACAATCCTAAAATCATAAAACATGGGAAATATGGCAAGACAGTATATTGCAGAAAATTGGTGGTGAAGTACTGCATTTTGCCAGAAATTGAGTTGAAATGGGAAGCCTCCCACCACTCTGAACATAAGATTAACTTCAGAGTACCTAGGCACTGTCAGGAAAGAGGTTGAAGACATGCAGAATAATTCCTGGAATAGCACGTCACTGGTCTCCTGAAGGAGATGGAGGATACACGACTCCTGGATAGTGCATTAAAAGAACACAAAACCAGATGTTGTGTGCTAGATTAAAACTCCAAAGCTGGGTATTTTCCCTCTGACAGGGGACAGTAGTTAGGGACGAGGGGAGAGTAGAGCTAACACACTTTATAGATAGTTGAGTATCTGTCTAAGTGATTTTGTTTCCTGAACCCATTTCCATCCACAAGATCTTTTGACAATCATTTTCACTAGAAGTTATGCTCAAAATATGTGTTCATTGCTTCCATCTAATTCTGATATTATGAAAAAATTGAATCATCATTCTCTATTCAACTTCCTTATGTCTCTCTTGACTATCATGTTTTCATAGTCATGTTTTCTGTAAGTTGGGGAGTCTTGGTGTGTACAGTCTCTCCTTGTTGTTTGAGCAAATGGTTCCTGCTTGTTGAGTTTTTCTGTTTCTTCCCGCAGTCAACTGGATTCATTAGGAGATGTCGGGAATCAAAATTGCATGTATGGCAGTTCTCTATACTTTTCAAAAGGATGCCTTACTTCCTAGTCCCTGTTTGATTTGCATCAAGCTGATATTGCCTTAGATCTAGAGATTATAACTCCAAAATCTCTTTCCTGAGTGGTAGCAGCTACTTTATAGCTCATCATTAGAGACTTGATGTAATTCTTTTTTTTTCCCTCATGATTTTACTTTTCTTTACTAACACAGAATTTAATCTGTTTTTTTATTGGTGCTCTTTTCCATTATAAGAAGTCCTCTGCAATGGTTTTCAATCAGCTTCTGTTTTTACCATTCAGACCATTTTCTTCATATCCAATCACTTTCTAGATGATTTTTGAATGCAGTAGAATGAAGGTACCCCAGCACAAATATCTATTTCTTTCCATTTTAAAAACTAATGCTTTGTTCACGCCTTTTTTTTGTCCTGTGCTTTAGTTCCTTATTAGTTCATGAGAATGCCTTCTCTTTTACCCATGTCAGTTAAAGTCTTTTGGAAAAGACTTTTAAAAGCCTTCTCCCCTCCAGATTAGTGTAATTAGGTGGACCATATTCATCTACACCTTCTCAGTTTCCTCAAACAATGCCAACAGATTTGTGAGGCATAAATATCCTGCTTGACTCTCCCATAGTGTATTTTTTTATATGCCTATTATTTTTATTCTTCAGTATTGTTTTAGCCAGTACATTATTCCAATTTTCTTCTACAGATTTGCACATTATATCAGGCTTTTCTGGTAAGTGGTATCTCTGGGACTCCATGAAACCCTTAGAGTTAACATTACAATCATCTGATATGAAGGCTGATGTGAGAAACTGCACATTACCACTAAAGTCCAGTATTAGGCTAAAACTCTTGGCTGAATCCTGAGAAATGGTTCCTGTACTTTATATCAACTTTGTTCTGAAACAAAGATTTGTTTGAGATACCACCTCTGATGCACCCCTGCAGAAACGATTCTTTCGCAGTGAACAGACACAAAAAATTAAATTAGCTTCTCTATTATGGCCTCATTTCCTCCAAGAAATGTTGCTTGTTTCAAAAAGATGCCTAGGTTTCCACAGAACTAAAATATATTATTCCTCTACAATATATTGTAGATTATATCTATATTTCCTCTACAAAACTAAAATACATTATTCTCCAATGAGAGGAATGAAGGAATAGAATATATTGAGTTATCGTGTTATGGTTAGTACCAAGAACTCTTGGATTGTACCTACATTTGGGACACTGCAGGAAAAGGGTGTATGGCGTAAAATGGGACAGATGGGAAGTTTCATTCCATTCTTACTATACTTTATACACAGACTGGAATAAATCTGGTGAAGCAGTTGAATAAAATCATATTGCAACTAAATCCAGACACTCAGAGAAGAACACTCAGTGAAGGAGAAAAGGTCTATCTTGAACAAGAAAGTGAAGAAATTCTTTTCTACCACAAATGAATGCCTTACAATAGAGTTCTGCACTCTGGCAGATGAAGACTTTTTAATGAGATGTTTTCGTCAAATGGTTCTGATTGATTGAGTGAGATTGAATGCAGCCATGGAATTGTAGCTGCTTCACCGGGATTTTCACAGGAAGGTATTTGGGTGGCACTAAAATAACTGTCACTCGGGATGTAGCAATTGAACAGGATGCAGGAAATCTTCTTCATGTTTACTCTTTATTGCCCTTATACGTTGCGAGTAAGTCAGTCCCATTGGTGATCTTTGATTAATGTATTTCTGTCTACACACTTAAGTAAATAATCCTTGATAGGGAGAGAGATGTTGAGATCTATAAAGCATAGATGTGGGTCTGGACAATATCAAAATGCAGCACTGAGAAGGTTACTGAAGTGTGGCTTTTGAGAATGAAAAACAGATATTCTGGAACGCTATGTAGCTCTTCACCATCAAACAAAGTTTAATATGAATTATTTAATTTGATCACAATCCAAGTTTCTACCTCTTAAAAAGAATTGAAAATCACTTTACTTTTTATACATCAGCGATCCAGAAACACCACAGAAATCTTTCTCAGATGTATTCTCCCTCCTGAACACATCCTTCCATATTCTGCCTTTCATGGTATGATGGTCTCAAACAAAACTTCAAATAGAGACAGTAAACCAGAAGACTGGGCTAGTTCAGTAAACTTTCTAACCATATTTTTATCCAAATTTACATACCTGTCAAAAATCAAAGGATTTTGCAAACACAGTGTGATGATGTTCCAGTCCAACCTTCCCAGTGAAACCTGCCCTCTGGTCCTCTGCTGCCTCCTTGCTTCCCTGCCACTTGCCAGAGCAATTCTACAGAGTTGAGACATCTTTTATTTTCCTATATAGTGAAGCTTTATTGTGTGGGGAGAGAAAAGACCAGAGTAAGGAAGAGGATTTTTTTTGTTTGCTTTTTGTGGGGCTTGTGGGATTTGGTTTAGTTCTAATGTTTAAAATATGCAATATCTGGGATGACATTTTCAGGTCTATTTTCCAAATTGTTCTTATATGACTGGAGGTAAAATAATTAATTATTTCTTTATGCTAGTTCTATTCTGGGTGTGAAAAATCCAAGTTGCGATGCTCCAGCTTTGTCTGTATTACTGCTTCTTTCCCACCCTGATGCAGTATCAATGCGACTGACAAAATATGGCTTGTATCTGCGCTGAGCGATTGGACCTGAGGCTTGTCATCAGGTTCCTACAGGCTTGAGATAATTGACTGTTTGGCTTTGACAGCCCTTCTCAACCATTGTATCAATTAACCCTGGGGACTGAGGGCTCCTCACACGAGCACAACAATCAATTTCTCCCCCCTCGACAAGAACCTAGTGGACTATCTGAAGCAGGTTCCTTCCCAGATCACCTACTGAAACCTCTGTTTAAGATGAAGAATTGGGGGATCCATGTGCCATAGCTCAACAAACAAATAATAAAATATTTCTAACAATTCAAGAGACCTTGATTGTCCAGATGCCAGCTAGCAAGTGGAAAGAGTAACATATCAATTCACTTATCTTCTTTTATGCTGTGGTGTGTTTGCAATCTTGAGCCGCTAAGAAAAAGGGCAAAAAGTTGTTCTTTAATTTGAACCTGACTTCCTGGCAAATTAATCTCTGTCAGGTACATATCAAAACAGAGTTACTTTCTCTTGCACAATCTGAGCACTGCAGCACAAAAAACCACAGAAATTAAATTACAGTTGTGATCTGTGCAATGCAGACTCTAAAAAGCAATGTAAACACCAAACCTGGAAACCAAACGTGAGCTAAGGCAGCAAAGGAAGCTGTGAACATTTTCACACTAAATCTTGCTTCTATCAAAAGCCTGAGTCAACATATCAAAGAAATCCCATTAGTACCAAAGCAAGAGCCTAGATACAGATCCGGTGAACTACTACTGGATTTTTTGCCTCTGCTTCAGGGATTTTTCTTCCATCTACAAATCACCATGGATTTGTTTAGCAGCAGGAACTGTTTGTTTAAAACCTCAGGTGTGCTTGGTATTTTCTTTTTCCAAAATCAGTTATAACCTCTATCTTTCTAAAGAAAAATTAATCCCAAGTGGAAAAAAAAAGCATTGAAGATGGAAGAAGGTTGCTTTTTTCCCCTTTATCTCATTGAGTTCTGTTTAATCGAAAAAATATAAAAGTTCTGAGAGCCTGATCTTATGTTTACTTCTTAACGCTTGGCTTGAAAAGAAAATTGTTTTAAAATGAACTCAGGCAAAAACTTTCTAAGAGAGCTGGGAGTTTGTGCCATAATCAACCATCTCACTTCTGTTTAAAGCACAAAAGTGTTTTTCACCAGGCTTTCAGCCAAAGATAGCTGGCTCTTATTAATAACGTATTCATACTCTGGGAGAAATCCAGCCTAAGGGTCTGAGCTATAGAGGCACCGGTCACCTGCAGCTCTCATCAACTTCAATGGGAAGTAGATGTCTCTGTAGATCAAAATTTACTGGAACAGAATTTCAGCCTCAGGATAAAATGAGACTTTTTAAAGAAATTTAATTTACAGAGAGAAATATGACTGCTTGGGGTGGTTGCAAGCCGCTATGTAAGGATCTCTCCAAAGGCCGGAGCCAGAGTTTGATGGAGTAATGGCAAGGGCATCTACTATTGTGGCTACAACTCATATCAATTGTTACTCCCATTAATTTTAAAAAAAACCCACCCAAACAACCAACTAAATAAACCCCCAAACAAACCAAAACACCCTCACAATTGGAAGTGATTGATTCCAACAGATACAGGAGGAAAATGAAAACTCCAACAGACTGTCAGGCATAGTACAAATGGTATGGCAGCTTTAGCACAAGGGAATAACCTAAGCTCCCCGTTCTTTGAATGATTTTTGTGTAGCAGTTACTGGTGTAAAACAAAAATTACTTTTTTGAATAAAATATGTACAATTCATTCCAATAGTACAAGAAAGTTGTAAATGTGCACATAAACACCTGTTCTTGAATCTTTCAGGTAAAAGAAATTTAAGTAGACCCTTGTAAGAAAAGAAAGGCAAAAGATGACATGAGGCAAAAGTAACCTAAGTTTCAGAAATAAAATGGCTAGTGAAACAAAGCTCATTTCGATGTCAACATCTAGATTACTTTCTCAGCAGATAGCTATTTTAGGGAAAATAATGATGGGGGCTCAACTGTGGTCAGAAACCAAGCTAAAAACAAGGCAGCGCTTACAGGGCATGCTAAGGACTAAACCTTCAGAAATCCTGGATACTCATTTGTTTCTCCTGTAATACTACTTGGCATATTATTTCTGTTTTCTCAAGAGAGGTATGGACATATTTGTGAAATATTGTTTTCCACTATTTATATCTTGAGTTTTTTCTGTCATGTGCCAAGTTATACACTTTGACTACTTGCAAAATTAATATATGATATCAGGTAAGTTACCACTAAGCAAAAAAATTTTGGAACTCTTTTTTAAATGGAGTTTTGAGACTGTTTCCAAAGATAGGAATGGCAAAATTATTTTTAGCATAAAGTGAAATAAAAGAAGGAAAAATAAAACCATTATTTGATTGTTTTATTTTCTCTGGGTAAGGTGTCCCTGCTCACAGCAGGATTGTTGGAATCAGATGATCTTTAAGGTCCCTTCCAACCCAGGCTGTTCTATGATTCTATGATTCTTCAGAGCAGGAAGAGGTCCTGCCCAGCGGGCTGAGGACCTCTGACAAACAGAGTCCTTGTTACTATAGCTACTTGATTGGCTAGCTAGGGCTATCAAAAGTCCTAGCTAGCCAAGCCCTTCCTGAGTCTTGAAGGTATCAGATGCATTGATCTTCCTTCTCTTCTTCTCTTACTGCTGCTGCTGATCTTAGGCATAAGCTGAGGTATAGCTTTCTATAGAATTACTGCACTGGGTCAGCAGCCCAAATCTGCCTTAGGGATCAGTAATCATGTTAAATCTGCATTAATTTTAATAATAGGGGAAGGAAAGATGAATTTTGAAAGCCTTTAAAGGCAAGAGTTTAGCACTGTGAGGACTACCAAGTTAAGGATGGATGATTCAGGCAAGCCAATTTATGCCTGATTTGATTTAATATCCTTATATTTCTCCAACAACCATTTTACCCCTAGGGAGAGCAAGATGCAATTTTTTTTTTTTTTTGGCCAGAGTTTTTGTCAGTGATTGGTCTATATCTTCTGCTCTTAAAGCAAGTTGAAGAACAGACTACGCAAAAGTAAGGACTGACCAATTAGGGCACAAGGGCCTGCTCACACAAAAATTTACTTGGGTCATATTTACAGAATATTTTCCAATTAGGGTTAGAATTATCAAAAGAAAACACATAGAATCATAGAATTACTAAGTTTGGAAAAGACCTCTTGGATCACATCTCGAATCCAATTTGTTTCTAAACATCGAATGGAACTGTAGATGGGCATTAGATGAGGTTTGCTCACCTTTTCCTACTGAAGTTGATTGCCTTGAGAGTGGTGATGACTGAGTCTTGGTCAGTCTTTCTCCAAGAAACAATTTCATTCATTTAAAGCAGAGCAGCATTAAATGAGAAATTAATTACCAGCAGCATTGTGGTTAGGGAAGGTAGAACCATGGGGTTAAATAACTTCAGGCGGCGGAGGGAAGAAAATTGTAGCTCTGTCTGGTGTTTGTTCCCTGATTCACTGTCACTAGTGTCACAGTCGAGGCTGTCACTTTCTTCACTGATTTGGCAAGGACCTAATCTGAAAAGTCAGTTACTTACCAGGCGCTGTCTGTAATAACTCTCAAACAGCTCTGTGAGTAGCAAGGGACATTGCGTCGTTGCCTGTTATCTTCTTCCAACAAATAGTAAACTCAACCAGCATGACCAGCTTGCATTCACTATTGCAATTACAGAATACTTCCATTTCTTTCTTGTACCATGGTCCTTGAGTACCCTGCTCTCCACCCTGACCTAAGGACATCAGCATGTCAAAGCCTGGTGGAAACAAGCAAACAGCACCAAGATTTTTGCACAAATGAGTACCTAAATTTTTGTACATGTATAAAGAATGTAGCACACCAGCTATGCAGCACTGCAGTTCATATTCTGCTAGGGAATAGCATCAACACAGACAAGTATAGGAGAACTGAAAAGAGAAGGTGAGAGACAAGAACTTTTACACAAACTTCTCGGCCCAGCTACTCACCTGCTGTATTACTTCAAGCCACTTGTTTCTGTTCTTTTCCTTCTTTCCTGACCACTAAAGGATGTACAATTCTAGGGATACCAACCAATTTGTTAAGCATTTGTGCAGTGCCCAGATATGGACACCCAGTTGCATCTGGAGTGTCTCAGTTCTCAGTGCAAACACAGCAAAGTAATCCGTCTGTTTGTCTGTTTCCTAATTCAAGTTCTAGCCCAAAGATTATCTAACACTGACTTTTTTTGTTCTGCTCTGTCAGCTTGAAGCCTAAATCATAAATTTTGAGCCATGTAACTTTTTTCATTAGAGACAAAACTGTATCACCAGCCCCTGTGATTTCAGAAGGTCCTGAATGTAATCATCTCCAGTAATTAGATGTAAGGACAAAACACTTGAGAATCTGCAATTCATGAAACTTTCAATATGTTACAAATCATAATTTACCCAGTTTTAAAAATGATGACATTATCAAATGTATATGAATTAATTTAAAGACCTCATTGGGCCTTTAATTCAAAAAGAGCAACAAAATTATCCACTGCTCACCTTGTACCCTATCACAGGCACCTGCTAAGGGACACAGGGAATTCTACAGTAATGTAGGGAAGGGTAATGACAGGAAAGCAAAAGCATTTGAATATGATAATTAGCACAATTTTCTTACAGATTAGTGTCTTCAAATCAGTTAACTCCATCATCCAAGGTGTAAGCTCTCTGTGCCTACTGCAGCCTGGGCACTTCTATGGGTACCGTCTCCTGTGGAGTCACTGGTGGGTAACAAAGCACATCTTTGGGGACAATCAGTGTGATGTTGCTCTTCTCTATCCTCTCACCTCTTTTTGTGAAACTTTCAGAATGCAATTCCTTCATCAAATTTGGTTGATCTTAGAGAGCAGGTTCAAAAAGTACAGAGGGCAGCAGGATCAGATGTGTATGCATTATGCATGAAGTGTCATTGCAAAAGCTTCAATTTTTACCAACTGGATAGTAATAATGAGAGAAAAAGAAGGCAAAGAATAGAAAAAATTTGAAGCTGTCTCCTGGAAAGCATATAACTTAAGGCTTTGTATCTAGGACTTTATGCTCAGTAAGTTTTGGAGAATATCACGCAAGCTCCATGATGGTTCTCTGAGTCTGCAGACTGTTAAGTTTCTTGGCTTTTTAAAAAAAAAATTTTTATATATAACAGGTGCCTGGAGGTTATACTCTAATTCTACAAACTATGGGAAGAAGGCGGGCTTTTGCACAGACACTGTGAATTCCTTATCTTTCCAGTTCTTGACACAGAAAAAAATTTCATTACTCTTAGGGATTTGTCTTGGTAGGACATGAGAGTTTATAACTACCAACCATATAATAAATGGTCTTACTTTACACTAATAGTGTTAACAGAGTATTTGAATAAGAGCAGTGTGTTTAAAAACATTTTTATTTCATATACATGCATAGTTCAGAAAACAACCATGTGTTTTTTCAAATTGGTCAAAAGAAAACAAATACTAAACAGTACAACTCCTATTACTGAAGTTTTAAAGAAAGCTAGAGAATAGAAGTAAATATTGGTGTGAGTTACAGTCCTAAATCAATTTTGTCAATAATACTTTTTATTTTTCCCTATCTTCCTGTAAGGTACATAAGTTGTTGGGTTGTTTTTTTTCAATTCCATTTGTTCATTAAGTTTAGGTCAATGTTTAATACAATAAAAGTTAAGTAATCCTGTGAGAACTGAAGAGACAGCAAAGCTGTTTTTTTTTATTTTACGGCATTGTTTTTTTCTCCAGTAATACTAAAGAGCAGTGGAAGGGTGAGATCTATAAACTTAAAATGTGGAACAGCATGGGAACCAATTTTTTTTTATATAAGCCTTGTGATAGCTGATATCGCCTTTATTGAAGAACTTTACTGTAAACAAAAATGTATCTAGAGAAACTTAAATATTACAAATAAGGGAGAAGTATTACTGATCTGTACTTCTAACTGAATTTCAAATTCTATGTAATGAGATCTAAACACAAGGCTAAGAAATACTGTGTTCACTTTTCTAACACAGTGACAATGGAAAACCTAAAAGCATCCTAGTGCATCCTTTGGTCTTGGAAAAGGAAAGAAAAAGGAATAGTATGAAGACATGTTTATATAAAAGATTGTGTATTTAAATGTTTCATGTTGTTTTGTGCATGTCAGTGTATATGTACATGCAAAAATGTTTTATCTCTTTTTGAGAATAAAGGCACAAATACTTAAAAAAAAAAAAATTAGCTGTGATTAACATCCATTTCCCCAAGGCTACAGATATTGTGGTGAAAATAGCAGCATCAAAATTCATTTTCCAGTGTCTCATGTCTTGTAATTACAAGCACAAAATACTGCACTTTGAACAGAAAATTGTTTTTTCCTCAGAATGAACCCATATACACAGGTCTTGAATTGAATCCTCCTTGGTCTCCAAAGGTTTCACTATGTAATTATTAATATTATTTAACTATTATGATTAAGATGGCAATAACAGTTTTCTGAAGTTTATATTGCCAAATCCTCCATTAAAGATGCAACAGCCATGTAAAAATAGAAAAATTATTAAAAGTGGTAGAACTTGTAGACATCTCATTTACCAAAGGCAACTTGTACTTCCCTCTAAAGTAAAATATGTGCACCAAAATCTCTGCAGAATTTGCAGGGCAAAGAAACTGATCTTTTCAAAGAGAGCTTTTCAGAGTTTTTTTAAACAAAAACAGTCTTCTTTCCAACCTTTTGAAACAAGCTTCATTATGGATACCATTAATTAGGATATTTTACATTAAATTATGTCTTTTATTTCTATTTGTCCTGGTTTAACTCCAGATGTAATCTCAGCCCCATGCAGTCATTTCTTCACTCATTGGTGGGATGGTGAGGTGAATTGGAAGAGTAAAAGTGATAAAATTCATGGGTTGAGGTGAAGACAGTTTAATAGGTAAAGCAAAAGCGGCACATACAAGCAAAACGAAGCAAGGAATTAATTCACCCCTTGCCACGGGCAGGCAGCAGTTCAGCCATCCCCATGACAGCAGGGCTCCATCACGCGTAACGGTGACTTCGGAAGACAAACACCATCACTCCAGACTTTTTCCTCATCACTCTTCCTTATCCTTCCCCCAGCTTTACGCCCTGACCATGATACCATATAGTGTGGCACGGGGTCAGATGGGATCAGCTGATCTGGCTGTGTCCCCACCCAGCTCCTCGTGAACCCCCAGCCTCCTTGCGGGTGGGGTGGGGTGATGACCTGAAGAGGTCTTGGCTCTGTACCAAAGCACTGCTCAGCTTTTCACAATGAAAACTTCCCTGAACTATCAACACTGTTTTCAGCACAAATACAAACCACCTTCTGTGAAGCAAATTAACTCCACCCTAGTCAAAACCAGCACAGCAATAGGTTTATATTTTGCTTAATAATGAGACAAATCATAAGCTAAAGGGGTTCCTAGAACAGTAGCAACAAAAATCTGTTTAAAAGGTATTTCCTGAACTTATGACTTCTAAAGAGTTCAAATCTCCCTATGTTCTACAGAGATTTTTAATTTTTTTCATATCACAGCAAAACTAAACCCAAAAATCATTATTACTTATTTCCCAGCATGCAAACTATTATTTACAGAAGTGTAAGGAAAGTACTGAAGATCCTAAACTCTAAATGACAGAGGGGATTTTTAAGTTTTCATGAACACAAAGCAGAAAAAATGTTATAACATACCAATATTTGTGAAAAACTAAATAATATAAAAACAATTAATGAAGACATAGTTGTCACTACAACTTGTGCAATACTGTGTAATACTTCTTCAATAACTACTTATCAGAACTAAAGAGGCACCAGAAAAGTGAAAAAAGAATGAACTGGAATATGTGTTGAGTATCCTTTGACAAGTGGCATAAAGAAAACAGAAGAAATAACAATGAAAAGATGAAAGCTAACCTAGTTTGAAAATAGTTGTGCAAGCTTGTTTTTATTTTTTTTTAAAGTTGTTTAAACTGCTTATTTATAATTGAGCCTTTCAAATACACATGATTTGTTAGAGTAATATGTACTTCAGCTTTGTCTCTTTCTGTCTTCAGACTGACTGCTATTTGAAGGCCTTATTTTATACAGCTGGACTAATGCTATTGTACAAATTGTCACCTTTCGAAGGCTGTGATTTGAACCTGCCTGAACAATTGCCACTTTAGCACCACAATAAAAAATACCTTTCATATAACAACTCTCCTCCTTTCAGGAGGAATAATGAAACGAAGCAAAATAAAAAGGCACAACCATCCCTTTTCCCAGAGGAGTCATGCTTTGGGGAAAACTCCTCCCCTCTCACGCTTCAGAGTTTAAGAGCTGCTGCATCAACACGGGCACTGCAGCACACAGCTGTTGCAGCACTGCTCCCAGGAGCATGCCCTGTCCTCCCCCAGGGCTTTGCAGATACTCTGTCCCCAAAACCAACCTCGCCACTCTGTTGGGTTTTCCAGCACGCCTACCCACTGCCCAATTGCACTAAGGCTACTCTCCTGCTCCCCTTGCCCCACCCAGCTTCCCAGGGTCCCATGGAGCTTTCTCCTCTTTTCTCTCCCTGTCTCCTTGCTGGAGGCAGGGGATACTTCTTTCAATAAAGCAGTTTCTGCATGAGAACACCTGAAGGGATTGGATGTTGTAGGTGATTCCCTGGTGTGCAGGGTTGCAATGCCTACACTGGGGTATGTGCATATCCAAGGCTCACTTTATCTATATATTAGGCTGAAAGTGGTGGTCTTCAGTACTCTCAGATGTCAAGATCATGTCTACCTAGCTGCGAGGTTTTGAGTTTATGTTGTAATTACCCAATCAGGCAGTCAATTTTAACTTGGCAAAAGATCCTACAGTTGTGTTCTTGTTCATACAAAGGTCACTCAAAAATATTCATCAAAATTTCAGTCCTCCTGATCTCATGGAGTAGATATTTAATTAAGTATTTTTGACTAATAGCCAGCTATCTTCAGCATGGATGTCCATTCTCACTGTCTGGAGTCTGGTGTAATAGAGATGGTCAGCTTAAGTTATTCCTCATCAGAACCATTTTTATTTCAATTACCGAGTCTCCTTCTGTTTTCCATTCAACTACTTCTTAGTAGAATTAGACTAACTCTTAGTAAAACTAAGCTAAAACAGTGAGGACTGTTTTGTGCACATGACAGCTCTTATACAGCTAATACAACGTTCTCATCATGCAGACAAGACCCAGAGGAAGGGGAAGTCTTGAATGGGATGCAGAATTTGATCCTCATCCAGATGCAGAGTTGTCCTCACAACTGTTGACTAGGGGGAGAGCAGAGCAGGGAAACTTGAAGCTGTATTTTTATGCTGAGTTTGTCCTGTGAATAAACAGGATTTCAGTCTCCAGGACCTTACATATTATAGCAGAAATATACAAGTTCTCATTTAAAATATTGTTAGACGCTGCCTTCAGATGAAAGATTTTCATTATTCTCTCTCCTTCTAGTTCAGACTCCACACTGAAGAAAACACCAAACATTTCTTACCTATCTGCTGTTTAACCTTTTGGACTATAACATATTGCAATTTGATTCTATCACATTAATGAAGTGGTCAGGTGTCAGTTCTGCAAGGGTCCTAATGTCAGATACAATGCATCACTTAATATACCTACAAATCTGAATAAACAGAGACTGTAGTCCAATGAGAAATCTTTCAGAAAAATAAATGAGGGTATTTACTTCTTACTTTGCCTGGTAGGCTAGGATGAGCTGCAGTTTGTTGTTAAGAAAATGCTCTGAGGTTTTGCACTTCTTGTTACAGAGCAGTACCTTCAACCATCAGCCCCAGCTACTGATCTGTGTGCTATGTAACCAGGGGAGGGAGAGGCAGAGCTCCTACAAAGAGAGTCCTGGATGCTGAGGATCTCAGATTTTGCACCAAAGTTTCACCTGGGAACACATGAAAATGTCAGAACCATAAATTGGCTTCTCTCTGCTCTTTATCACACACATAGCATTGCCTTCCCAAGGCCCTTATTTTCTTCTGCCTTGCTCTAGCCACAAACAGCTGCTGCTCGACAGCAATGCTCACAGGCTTTGGAACTCAAAGGTAACTCCATCACTAAAGTTGTTCTTCTAGAATTAGCAATCGGATGTACTGGCTGCCCACCCCATGTCAGGGTTTAAGCTATAGAAGGCATAAAATTACTGGGTTTAGACACAGCAAAGATTCAATTCTTTATTCAGAGGTAACGAGATGATAATTTGAAGGGAAGTACTCAAAGATTATTAGTCAGATAAGGAGAAATGTCTATCTTAACTCCTTAGGAATTTGTCTAGAAACCCCCTAGCAAGATGGAATTTCGTTTTATTAGTGCAGCCTATAGAAAAGTTTGACTACTTCATATCCTTCAAAACTTAAGTATTGTATTACAAAGTTTCAGAGAATTAAAGCACTATTTAGCTGGTGAACATGTGACTGGAAAGTATGAGGCAGTGTCAATAGAAATATTTTGAAAACTAGACAGGAGTCAATAGTTTTTAATAGCAACAACCCAGCAGCCAAAAGAGTTTAGCACCTGCGTCCTCCTATAGAAGAATTTAAGTGTCTGGGTTTTCACAAATAACAGGCACTCATGAAGGTACTTAACAATGAAACATTAGTATCCAGTAGATTTTCATTGCTCTCCTGAGTACTGATATTGCAGCGCTACCATTTCAATGGGAAAAAAAAACCCAAAAAAACCTGAAAATTATACCTAACCTAAAAATTTCAGATACAGTGCCAAATACATTGGGAAATCCAGCCCTAGTCATGAGTAGGGCACAGTGGATATTAAAGTGCTACTGCAGCAGAGGGCTAGTGCAGCTGGGACTGTTCTAGAACATCTGTAAAGCAAAATTCAGAAAAGAAGATTATACTGCTATGTCATCTAATGCAGCTTAAAATAAGTAACTACATAAATAAATAACCTTTTGTGCTCCAAGCCCTTGCTTAGATCTTGAACAAAAGTACCTCTAGCTTTTCCTGTGTTTCTGTCCCAACACTCTTCCAGCAGTCATTTCATAATAGACCAATCTGTCTTTTCCCTTTTTGTCTGTAAAAAAGTATAAAGGAGGAAAATGCAACTATATTTAACTACAGAAGTGTCCGCCGGCAATAAAAAAGTGTAAGTAAACACTTCAATTAGTAAACCACGCACCACTTGGCTGCTAGAGCAGGCTAGCAGGGGAGCGCTAAGGCACAGTACTGCGTGATGCTGCGGCGCGGGCGGCCGCAGACAGGCACAGCCCGCCCGTCCCGACTAGACACTGCCCAGCCGCCCCTGCCCGCGCCCGGGGCGGCTCCGCCACGGGACCCGCAGGTGTGCGCGGCGCTGCCCCGGAACGCCCCGCGGGGAGAGCGCCCATCC
>VZRL01000403.1:2579792-2607191 GCA_013397895.1 Origma solitaria | reverse complement strand
GGCGTCGCACCGGGCCACGGGGGAGGTGGCCGGGCTGGGGAAGGGGCTGGCCCGACTCCCTCCCAGCCCCACCGGAGGGGGTCAGGCGGCGCTGCCCGGCCCTCGGGAAAGTTTGGGCGGGCGGCGCAGAGCCCCGGTTCCTCCGCGGCGGTCGGGCCGGGCCGGGCAGCGCAGCCGGGCGGGCGGAGTGCGGTGCCCCGCGGTGCCACTGCTGAGGGCCGGGGAGGCGGGCGGGCGGGCAGAGAGAGAGGCTTTTAAATGGCTTTGGGGAGCGCTACCGCGGAGGTGGGGTCGTGCCGGGAGGCTCCAGCGGCATTGCTTGTCGTGGCCGGAGTAGTGTACGTATTTTGGTTTGGGGTTTTCTTTCCGATTTGGCGTGCAGTGTTTTAGGGAGAGGAGCCGGGAGCGCTGCCGAACTACTGGAGGATGTGGGTTAAATGAGCCTCGGCTGCGGAAACTCGGAGCGGCTCTACCTTGCCTTTCGAACACGGGAAGAGGTGGTGGTGTGTGCTGGTTTGGGTAGCTTGGAAATAGTTTGTCTCTGCTCGCTTTAGTGTGCTCGGTTTTAGTTGTCTGTAAGAGAAACGTGCTCGCTGGTAGGTATTTAAACAAAACCCAAACCAGCGTACTTCAGACTGAATATGAGGTTAATGAAAATCATCGTGTGTGCAGACAGTGAATAGCACTCAATTGGGTAATTTCTATTCCGGACCCTGCTGGGTTTTGGGGAGCTCCATTTAATTCATCGGGCGTCCGTCCTCTTCACATGTTGTCATTTGAAAGTTAAAAATAACCCCCAGGCGATCTGGGTTTTGCCTGCACCTGCCTTTGCAAACGCTGACTCCCCGGAGTTCTGCGTGGTGCTCTCTTGGAGCCGAAGATGCCCAGTCCGTGTCCAGAGCCCTGCTATTTATAAGACTTGGCAGAGCGGGGGAGGAGGAGGAGGGATGCAGCAGCAGGCTGTTTGCCTTTTGCATAAACTACCGAGGCAGGTTGCATGTTGTTTGAGATGTTGCTTCGGTGGAGGCGAGGCAGGGTGCGGGGGGGAAGAATTGCAGAAGCTGAAGTATTCTTAATCCTTCTTTTCCTAGGTACTGTGGATCCATGAAGCGCTTCCCTCCGATGTGAATGCAGTGTCCCCTGTGGGATGCAGTAGGTGATGCCCAGCTCTACTGCAATGGCAATTGGAGCTCTCTCTAGTTCTCTTCTCGTAACCTGCTGCCTCATGGTTGCCCTCTGTAGCTCCACCGTACCCATACAAAAACTGGCCAAGGCTCAAGACAAACAGGAGATAAAGGCGAGCCAGGAAAAGAGGGATCACACATCTACAAGGGACAGCCAGACTGGTCCAGGGAAAATGAATGAGATCGGCAGGAGCGGGAGGGAGGAGGGTGGCAGGGACTGGAAAAGCAAAGGAAACAGGAACTACTCGAACAAGGAGTCTTGGACTAAGCAAAAGCAGGCTTGGAACAGCCAGGGGACAAGCAGTAAATCTGGGAACATTCAAGTGCAAGAGCAAAGGGATGCTGCTCCTGAGGAACCTCAGGTGGCTGAAGATTCATCCCTCCCAGCATCTGTTGCGAGTGTCACTCCGGAGCCTCCGGAGGAGTACGCCTATCCGGACTACCGCGGGAAAGGCTGCGTGGACGAGAGCGGCTTCGTCTATGCCATCGGGGAGAAGTTCGCGCCGGGCCCCTCTGCCTGCCCCTGCCTGTGCACTGAGGAGGGCCCGCTATGTATCCAGCCCGAGTGCCCCAGGCTCCACCCTCGCTGCATCCATGTGGACACCACGCAGTGCTGCCCGCTGTGCAAGGAGAGGAAGAACTACTGCGAGTTCCGAGGGAAAACCTACCAGACCCTAGAGGAGTTCATGGTAAGGACTGAAGCCAAAAGTCATTTTGTGGGTTCTTCTCTTGTTTAAAGTGGTGTTATGTTCTTTAACTGCTTTCTCAGAGGGTGTTATGGGTCTCCCCCTCCTCTTTTCATTTTTGTATTAATATTACTTCTGCAGTCCTGTAAATTTTCCCCTTAAACATGACCTTTCTTGCTCTATGATACTCTAATATTTTTAAATGAGGGTGCTGATCTTTATTAATTCCTTTGGTATTTACAGTAAAAGGTGCTACTTGGAAGGATGCTACTCAGTGGTCTTATGGATTTTATGAAAATTTTCAACAATACATTTATTTCCTTATTTAACTATTAACTGTTAAACTTCTGCCTTGCAGGGTTCAAGCAGGGTTTTGTGAGCTGACTTCTATTCCTAGTAATCAGTCTGTGATGATCTCTTCTTTTTTAACAGGCATTTCTTTTTCCTTTTTAACTATTTAAGCAGTGCTGCCATGATTGCATAATGTTTGCCTTCTGAGAATGACTATGGGCCTGCATTTTAATAGCAGCATGTTCTGCAGTCTAGATTACAGTGATACTTAAACAAAGGACTTGGAAAGCTTTATGTTCAGGGAAATCCTTTTAGCATTGTTGTGCAAAGTCATTATTGAAAATGCAAGATGTTACAGTGCATTCAAAAGTTTTGGAGTTAGGGCCGATTTTCTGGTTGTTTACCTTGTCTTTTTCCATTTTGTATTTTATTGTGATTGAGACCTGTGAGCAGGCTCTTGTGAATTTACTTGTGAATTTAAAGAATGACTTGTGAATTTGCTTGTGAATGACTGGTAGATACAGGGCTATCCCAAAACCCATTTCTGAACACAGCAGTTTCATGCTGAGTATGTTGAGGGGAGTATGAAATACAGTTCTAGGTTCTGGAAGCTGAGTCCCTCTCAGGATGGAGAAAAAGAAAATGTATTTGTGAAGGCTGGAAGTAAGTTGCCACCTCTGCTCTCTGTGGTATTTGCATGTTCATGAAAACTTAACTTTGGTTCAAAATGTCTTTCCATGTTCTTCAATTTAAGGGAAAAGAAATAAATAAAGGAGCAGAACTACTTTCTCCATACTAAATTACAGTGTTGCCCTTTGCTCTTTTTAGGCAGTAATGGGCAGAGCACTGGTGAATTGGCAAGTACAACAGATAGCATTGTATCATCCTCTCTTTTTCTGTGACGCCCTCAAGGATTACATTCAACTTCAGGGTGGTAGTTCTCTACTTAAGAGGGAGCAGCTACCTTAACAGCAGCTAGTTTGTGTGACCTTTTCAGAGGTGGCTTGTGAGATCCTTCCTTTCCCAGAAAACTTAATTCTGGAGGAGTGGCCAAAACATGAAGCTTCTCCACACATGCTCCAGAGGCCAGAATTTTAAAGGCTTCTCCCCACTCTTCATTCACACTCTTCTACAGAGTTCCATTTCCTAGCCTTTTTATACAATGGTGTTGTATAAATGGCTGTAAAAGAAGCCTAAAATACTGTGTTAAATGTGTAAATGCTAAATGTGTAAGTGCTAAATGAGCATAGAACCTTACTGTTCCCTGGTAGATTTGAGTACGGCTGGCAGCCTTGGTAAAAAGGGAGTGTTGAACAGTGACATTTACGGAAATATTCTGAAAAGATTTTGGCTTTCAGCTTTCTTTTTATGCCCATTCAGCTTTCAGCCCTTGTCTTCATACCTTCCTCTAATGAAACATCGGTTCCCATACCACCTTGTTTTACCCAGCTTTGGAAACCCAAGTGAGAAGGGATATCTGCTCAGGACAAGCAAGGAAAATTGCTGACACAATTAGCCAGTGGAACTGCAGCCTGATTATTTTCCTGTGTGAGGACCTTGTTTTTTAGTTGAGCTTCAATGTTGGTTCCAATATTGTGAGCTGTAAATGCAGCTGTTTGCCCAGGCCACTGCAATCAGTGGAGTTGTCTGGCAACACAAGGTGCAGATGTAGTCAGGTTGCTGCTGCTCAGTGGAAGCAATTGTAAAATACAAGCAATTGCACACAGTTTCAAAGGTAATTTTGTGAGTTTAAAGTTGATGGTCTTAGAGAGGTTACTAATATGCTATGTCTTGATTAAGGTCAGGGAATGAGTTATAAATGGATAGCGATGTAATTTTTCTCTGTGTCTGCACCTACTATCTGTGGCAAAGAGTACCAGACATCACTGAAGGAAGAAAAAGGTGACCTTCTAAAGTTTAAGTGGCATTATTTGCACAAACATTTATGTATAGATGTGTAATTATGCATGCAAGTTTGTGAGTCTGCTTATATAAAATTCCCATATGGCTTGGCATGGCAAAGAATTGCTCTGACTGGAGCCAGAAGCTGAGTGTGCCGGGAATGGGAGGTTTAGTGTGTTTCTACAGTCTGTCCTACAGGCTTTGCTTGTGTGTGCATGTATGCATGCATTTTTCTGTTTCTGAAAAGGACATGGATGTCAACACAAAGCACAACCTGGGTGTAGGGGAAGGATGCGATCTTATAAAGCTGTTTCCATCAACATCACTCTGTGGTGGTCCCCTGTGTGTATTGTGAGGCAGAATAGCAGAGGGATCCCAGTGTCCATATGAGTGGAACTGGTAGCAAAATCTTTGGCTGGCGAAATGCAAAGAGGAAAAAGTTCTGCACTGTAGCTGGAGGTTTCTAAGCATGTGGTCCAAATTTTTCAAGTAAAATTTGAGAATGTGGCTGATGTATAAAGTCATAGCCTTACAAGAACCATAAATTATCTTCAGAAGTGCAACGTTTTGGAAAAGATCTATATTTTTGAAAGTTGTTGCTTTGTGTCTTTTAGAATTCCCTTGCTATCACAAATTGTATTTTTTTGTGGGCAAGTTACTTGGAAATCTGAATGCCAACAAATCCAAATTAATTTTGAAAGATCTGTGGTATTTTGAGGGCACACAGGAGTAAAAGCATAGCTGGTATGTTTCTTATTGTCGGTGTGATCCCATTCATGTTCTCCTGAGTTGTGTAAGTGGCAAGAAAATATTAATAAAAATTCCGAAGCAAAAGCAAATTAGTTTGGGATTATGATTGTTTTGGGTTGTTTTTTGTCTTTTTAATTTAAGTGTTTGCAAGGCTCAAGGAACCAAATGTAGATTGTATATATATTATTAATTCAGCTTTTCTGTTAGTTTGATTTTGATGTCTTTTTGGTTTGTAATTAAAGTTTGACATGGGGAAAGGGGAAAGCTCAAATCACTTTGGTCTGAAAATGATTTGTCACTTCTTAATTATGACAATTTACACTAAGCTGCTGGATAGACCCACTAACCTTACTAAGCTACAACTGTTTTCACACCCCAGTAGTGGAAAACTTAGCAGTTTACACAGTAGTGCCTTTGCTCTTTTACAATGTCTGCAACTCCATTTATACCTCTGCACATAAACTTCCCTTTAAACAGTTCTAAAGAAGTAGGGGTTTTTTGCCATCTGTACTCTACTTTCTACAAGTTTTATGGATGCCTGGTGAATACACAAGACTTCTGTCGCCTCTTGTTGCCTTCCTGCAGTTTTTGCATAGGCAGAGCTGCTGCTGCTATAAAGTTAACAGCTTCATCTGTAGACCATGGAGACGTGCTATCATTAGTCTTCAGAGAGAGGTTGATAGGTGGTATTATTTCAGTCCGGCCTGGTTATGTCAGATGTGCCGAGCGTGACTGTTGCTGGGCTGGTCATCCCCCAAAGGAATGAGTGGGATGCTCCTTGCATTGACTGCCACTAGAGACTGTGCTGCAGGGAATGCGCTTGCATTGCATGAGCAGAGAGGGGAAATGAAGAACCAAATGTGTTTTTTCATTCTGATTTATTTAGCTGCTGTTACATACACACTGTCTTTTTGCCTCTCGCTCTACTGGCAATTATGTCTCCAGGTATTTAACTGCCATTAAGGTGCAGAAAGTGGGGGTTTTCTACAGTTTTCTGCAGTTCCTGCTATGTCCTGATGATCTGTTGTTTAGTCCAAAGATGAACCTATAACAGCTAACATTGATACCATTTTAGCAGCCGCTGTGATTTACTTGCTTGCCTGAAAGGAGCTTTGTAGAAATAAGTACATGGAGACCTTCCCTATCTACTGCCATTACTCAGATTGGTGGGTTATGCAGATGACAGTACTTACCAAGGGCATACTATAAGTATTCCCCTGAAATCCCATGATCTATTATAGTAGAAGTGTCTTCATTACTGCAGTATCCTATTAACAGTGTATTCTGTTCATGAAAGATGTAGTCTTCAGGGATATGTGCTGTGTAGGACAGAAATGTATATTATGAATCATCATTATTAGATAAGAGTTAGATCAGTTTTGTTTCTCAATCAATAGCATTTTGAGTGCTTCAGTAAATGATTTATTTTTCTGAGAATTTCAGCCTTTGTCAAATTTGGAAATCCAGTAAACCTATTTAATTAGAATATGCTTAAATTTCACAGATGAGAGATTTTAGGAATAACATCTGTGTGCTGCCTTGTTTCCTGATTGTCATCGGATACTTTTATACCACCTCCAGTATGGAATGACACAGATACTTAGCAGTGTCCTGGGATAAGGAATATATGTTGTCATAACCACTGGTCTCATTGAACTGTGACAGTTGGCAAATGTGCATTTTTACCATGTCATGGCAAAAAGTGTTAAAATTGATTGAAAGCTGTAGGTTTGCCTTGTTGATCCTGATCCCTGAATTGAGTTCTGGTATCTTTGATCAAGTAGAATTACTTAATATAAAAAAAAATAAAAGACAGTCTTCCTTAAAACCCGTGTTTTTATAACTTAGTAAGTATTGTTTCTGGATATAACCCTAGAAGGAATAATGTTTATTGTTGACTTGATACTTAGGATCTCAAGTTTACTGACACTCAAAACTTCACATGTGGTTCAAGCGATTGCTTGGAATACCTGAGCCTTTAATCTCTGAGCACTGGATCAGAAATCTCCTCATCTGCCGAGATTCCAGCTCTGGAAATGAATGTGACAGTTTAAAAACAATGATAGGGCAAAGTTGTTGTCCCAAAGTCTAATAAAGATCTGCTGTACTGGGCTGTCAGCCTCGGTGTAGGATTTTATAAATGTATGCCGTGGTGTTATCCTTGGTGGAATGTAAAGCAAAGAGAAAACACGACGTGAGTAGCTAGCAAAGCAAACCTGAAATAAATAATAGTAATAAAAGCAGAAAGCAGCACAGCAAGAGACCCTATTTAGGCTTTCTAAGCAGAGGGGAGGGTGTGAAAGATATGTGAGTGCATAAGCAAATAACAGCCTTGGCAGGTGGGAAGGGAAATAGCAAAGCATGAATGAGCATTTAGTTGGAGATGATGTTGTGCAAGCATCAGCATGTTTGAACTTTGGAAGTGAGAATGATGTGAGAGGCAAGCAAGCAGAGAATGGATTTGAGGAAAAAATGTGATGGGCTGCCTGAAAAATAGGGAGAAGAAGCAGATGATCTGCAAGTTAGACATCTGGGTGATTCTTCGTAGAGAATAATTATTTTCTTTTTTAGATTTTCTTTTCTTCTGCTCTTATTGGAGAAATGCAATGGGTGGTTGTCTGCATCAGCTGGAATCTGGAATGCAGAAGGGTTCATAAAAAGAACAACCTCCTCCTTAAGTAAACCAGTAATCTGCACAGATTGTAGATTTAGAGGATCACTAATAATAACGTTCAGCTGCATTTTCATCCTGTGTTCTGAGCAGGGGTACCCATGTGGTTTTTTGGAGGAGTGCAGCAAAGAGATTTACAGAGTACCACTTACCGCTCTTCACATTCTTGCTTTCCTCTATCCTGTGGGCTATGAGGATGTCAGCAGTGAAAGGTGATGCATTTGGTCAGGAATGCTGAAGAGAACAGCTGGGATTGTACGTGTGGCAAATGCAGACATTTCAAAGCACATTTTTTACAAAAGAGAGTCTTGCTACTATTTTGTTCAGAATTAATTTCTTTGAAGTAGGTCTTTCAAGTAAGTATCTCATGGTATTCCTATTCTGTAACAGTTCTTCAAACCCAGTAACATTTCACTAGGTATAAAGGATTACCTGTATTTTCCTTTACCCCTTTCTTTGATCTGCAGTTTCCTTTCAGAAAGTTACAAGTATTAGAAAAATGGTCCAAATACAATTAACCAATGGGAAATACCCGAATTTAAAAGGATGGGTTTTTTCCCTGACTTCTCTTTGAAAAAGAAAATTTTCAATAAAATGTAAGTTCTGCTACCGCAATGCTTTCAAACCTGAAAAAATTACAATAAGGATTGCCATTAAAAGAAGTTTCAAACATCATTTAGCCAGACTTTTCTTCTTAAAATATAATATTTTTCTCTAAATTATTTTTGAACCTCTAATAGAACTAAACTAGATTATGAACTGAATTTTCAGTTAGAAATTCAGTAAGGTAATTTTTGTTTTATTTGTATTAAAAGTCTGCACTGTTCTTGTTTTCGACATCCCTCTGACTTTCCCATTTTGTGCATAGGTTCAGAGAAGAACCTGTTTTGTTTTGAATTTTTTTCTGTTGTGGTTCTGTAATTTTGCAGGAGCCCAGTCTTGCTCTCTGCATTATGTAGGCCACAAAACCCATTTGTTTCAAAATGGTGAGGAAAAAGATGTGAAAGAAAAAACACAATGAGAAGGTGGACATTGCGCACTCCAGGAGTGCATTAAGTGGAGGAACTAAAGGGTGACTGGTTTGTGTTTCAGGTTTCTCCGTGTGAAAGGTGTCGCTGCGAAGCCAATGGTGAAGTGCTGTGCACGGTCTCAGCCTGTCCCCAGACCGAGTGTGTGGATCCGGTGTATGAGCCCGACCAGTGCTGTCCCATCTGCAAAAATGGTGAGTGATGGCTGCAAAACTAGGAGGAGGCCTCTGTCGGGGAGATCCATGTTGTCCTGTTCTGCTTTTGAAAGATAATTCAAATATTTTTCTTCTTCCTCTAATGGAGATGGAGAAGAGTCGTGTGTGGATAGTATAATCCTGTTGTGAGGAATCAGATGTCCCTTGACTGGGATGGACTCAGTTATGACCTATAGGGATTTTTGTTACCCAGAGACAATTAGGATGTTAATACCAGCTGTTTGTGTGTCTCCTGGATATGAAATTTGCATGAACTCATTGTGACTGTGTTTTATATAGACACACAAAGTGGAACTCGGACTCTTCTTCTCTTATCCACCCTTCAGCATGGCAGGAAAAGCTACTTTTGTTCTCCATTGATATTTGTTTCCCTTTCAGATATTCTTCTCCTTTTTTTGCTTTGGTTTTATTTTTCCTTAAGGCAAATCAAATGTACCTTATTGAGCTCATCTAATTTTCATAACTAAATGAATTAAACTCCCAAGTTTAATTGAATATTTTTCGTAACTAAATTAGACAGAAAGTCTCTCTACTCCCAGCAAGGGCTTGCATTAGATCAAAGTCTTAGTCTATTTAGAGGCAAAAAATTACATGACGTACTAGCTCATCACTTATAAAGAAGAAATGAGAATTTATTAATGGAAATGAAAGCTGCAAAATCTCAAATGAAATTACATTTAAAATTAAAAAAGACATTTAAAAATATTCAGATAATGTGCAGACATCTGTTATTTCTCTTCAATAGGTAGGTTTCATTACATTAGCTAAAACAAACTGATTAAAATTGTGGAAAAGTTGTGGGAGGAGAGAGTGTACAGCATATGGTTTCCGCAAATTCAACAGTAGATGATAAGGGACTGTTAACTGCATTGGAGGAGTTTCATTTGTATGGATATAAAAGTAATTGCTTCACATCCCTTAATTGGTTGTTACAACCCTGAAGGAATTTGTTCTCAGCTGTACAGCTTAAGGGCACTCTTGTTTCTGGAGATGAGGACAGGCATTTTTCGAGGCATTTAGGGACAGTTCCTGAGAAAGTCTGAATTTGGAAGCTGGTGATGTCATAGCTAGCTAGTCTGAAGGAACCTTTAGCACTTGTTTGATGGCAAGAATGTTGCTGACATGGTCACAGGCTTTTTGTGTGTGACATGCTCTGCAGTTCCCCAGGTCAAAGTGACTTTAGCTGGCAAAAGGTTTGTTTTCAGTATTCAATGATGGAGTTACAGGCGGAATATGTTAAGACTCTCTAGTCTTTCCCGCTGAATTTGTCCAATGATCTTAACAGTGTTTAGAGCTGGATTGACTTTCCATCGGCACAAATTCTCCCACAAGCAGCAACGGTAGTGGCAATCTCCTGGTGATGATTCCCTTTTGGATCAAGATGGTGCTGCAGTGCAGGGATTGGCTTGGCTGCTCATGTAGATTCCCTGACACTTTTCCCAGAAATAAGAAGTTACCAAAAATTGTACATAAAAATTAGCTTTTGTTGTGAGGAAGCTGCCTTTTCTCAGAGCTGTTAAAGCTGTATTACGTGAGTTCTGCCAGCAAGAAAAGGGTGGTCGTGTCCTCAGCCTCTGAATCCCCAATATTACTTGCATATTTCTCGTGTTTAGCCGTGAGCTGGCATCTCTGACCCAGTTTCAGACCAAGGTGACCACAGCTGCCTGTTTCCAGAGAGCTGTACTGTCACTTCTCTGCATGTCAGAGAACCAACAGTGGCTTTCCTTGTTAGCTTTTAGATGAAGAAGAAAACCATTAGCAATAACAACAAAACCAAGATAGTTCAGAAGCAGCTCAACTTTTCTGGCTCAGCATCTTCAGTATAATATCACGAAGAAACTTCTGAGGAAACCTCTCCATCTGGGGAGTGCATTTAGAAAAGAAAGGCTGTTTGCTTTTAGAGCTCATTTTAAAGCGTGTTAAACCTGCAGTTCTCGAGGAACTCCAGTGAATTACTGAATGTTTTTAATTAGACTGGAGCAAAAACCTACTGAGCAGGAAAACCTAGCCTGCCTCATCCTCTCATTTTCAAGCCTGCTGGAACAAATGTGCTGTGAATGTGAGCTGGAGAAACAATCATCATGTTGTGCTTCAGGGTTGATTGTTACAGCAATGACATCAATGATATCATGTTAGTGACACAAAAGAGCTTTGGGTGATGTACAGGGAGCTTGGACATATAACCTGAATAGTGGGAGAGGTGGAGCCATGGAAAGCATGCAAGTGAGGTAAGTGCAGTAGAGCAAGAAGGGGTGAGAGGTGAAGTTTGGGTTCTCCACATTTCCTTTCATTTGTGTGTTAAAAATGCCCACAATCAAATTGATTTCCATCCCTTTCCTGCCACTTCTTAACATACAACACCTTCCCACCTTGCCTGCTCTGCAGATTGCTGGCAGTGACCCAATAGTGAGAGCTGAGCAACTACCTCTGTCGCTGGTAATAACATAACAAGTGCCTGATATAAGAAGTATGGAGGAGAGCTAGCGAAAGCCTATGATTATTAGAAATTAATGAATTCAGTGTCTTGACAGGTGTGAGACACTGTGCCATATCTTTTGGGGATGAAGGGTTATGTAGTTGACTTCTCTGACCTATTTTCACAAAATTGCTGGCAACCCTTATGAGGAGGGATGATGTGTAACTGCACGTTGGGCTTATATAACTGCACATGTGTAGGTACAGGCTTGCTTTGAGTGTAAGAAGAATGGAAAACTCATGGAATTATATAGTTGTATGTGTAGTGTTTAATAATCTTCTATATCCCATCCTGACTTTCAAAAAGAAGCCTGGATACTTCCATAGCTGAAGATACTATTTTCTCCATTGTGGGCAGGGACAACAGGTACTTTAAAGAACATTTGCTCTGAAAAGTAGAATATAGAAGGGACAAAAGGTGACACCTCACTGAGAATATCTTGGGGTTGGGGGAATTTTCCTGCTTTTTATGTCTCAAGTCTCTGCAAATGAGGGAGTTATTTTGTGTTTATCTTATGTAAATGCCCTGAAAGGAAACAGAATGAGGATAGAGGGGGGTGGAGGAGAGGATTCCTTCTCATGTGGATTGACATGTTGAGCTTCATGCTTTTGGTGACCATCAGCACCAGCCACAAGAAGAAATGTCCAGAAAGTTAAATCTGACTTCAGGAAGTTGCATTAATAGGTGCCCGGTTCAGATCTCCATTCTGCTTTATAGTATTAGCATCGTGGTTACTTTTGTGGAAGCCATCCCTTTTCACAGCTATATCAATAACGTTAGATTCAGCTACAGACATTTCTACAGTTTGTGCAGAGTTAACTGTAAAGATAGTGGGCATACAATTGCTCTTTCATTGGGAAAAGGCTGGGTACTTGTCACTGATGCATTTGGGACCATGGAAGGCGGGGGGTAATACTGGTAGTGAATTATCTTGCTCTAGATTAAATTACCTTGGTTGTGTTTTTCACTTCTATTCCCAGCATTAGAGCCCTAATAGGCATACAGCTAAATTCTGTTTTGGCTGAAGCCTGCAGCCACGGAGCAGCCGATGGAGTCAAGGGTGGCCCCACTCCTGCCGGTGTCTTTGCAGGAAGATGAGATTAAACCCGCAACCCACGTGGAGCCTGAGGGGTAGTCGTGGTTGCTAGACCAAAAACATTTTGATGTGAGATCCCCAAGAGATTTTTATTTCATTATATGGCTGAAAGATTGCCCCAGATAAAATGAAGCGGATCCTGTTGCCTTTCTAGCATTTATCTATCTGTGTGTCGGTGTTGTTTCTCTGTCAACAGCAGGGAGAGCTGAGCTTCTCATTTCGGCAAAGGCTCGTAGCTGTACAGTCAAAAATAAAAACACCGATGCCCAGAGGGTCAGCTCTGTTCTCAGGGCTGTAACATTTGCAGGAGATATCTGTTCTTACTGGCTGTGCAACAGGGAGACTTTACTCTGATTGCAGTCATTTCAGGTGCCTTAGGTGGAGTGAGTCAGGATCTGATTTGATATTCGTGTTCATAGTTATGGTTGAAATACATGCATCATTTGGTTGAAATTATTGCTGCTAGTGAGGTGCAGGTCTAATGTGCTGTGGCCAGGGAGGGCTGATGGTTGTGTATCCCTGTGCTGTGAGGTTGACTCACTGAAACTTTCCTTAGTACCTTTGCATACAATTACAGTGTTTAGGCACAAGGTGACTTGAGAGTGCTTCTGAATGGCAAGTGGGGACCTCCACCTGTGAGAAGGAGCTCTTGAGGGAGCAAAACCCTGGTAATGGCTGGCAGAGCTGCTGTCCCATGCTGTTACCATTTGTACAACAGGGCTTTGTCTCACCTTGGGACTCAAATCTGTCAAAAAATGGTGCTGTTGCACCTGCCATCCCTCTAAAATCCAGTTGGAGAGAGGCTATGCTGGGCTGAGAGATGTGTCTGAGGATGATGATTCTGGGCCGACAGATGAGGATGTTTATTCTGGGCCGACAAAGGGAAGCTACACCTTGGCAGCTCTCATGTGAGCTGGCTGTTTGCTCTTCCCTGCAGCCCCAGCTTTGCTCAAGTACCATGGAGAATCTCACCTGTAAAATTTAATGTCCTTCTGCAGTGTGTTTAAATAAAATATGATATGATCTTGACTATAAATGCCTTAATCTCAGCAATGAAGGAAGTATCATCATGCTGCTCTCCAGGTGGAGGTCAAGGCAGGACTATTGCAAACATCAGGAATGTAACTGCTGTAAAATTTAAGTAATCAGGGCCTTTGATTTTCCTCTTTTCCTCTTTCTATTGTCACTTTAAATACCTGTTTTAGTCATGCTTTGGCAGCTAATTTATCTATAGCAAATGAGATCCAGAACTTAGTGGTTTCTTCAGTCTACATTTATAAGGAGGGGATCAAATCAGGTGGTTATGCTGGAGGTCTCTTCCACATGTAAAATACAGGTACCATAAAATCATTGTAAATCCTAGTTGATAGGATTGAAACAGTATTTCATTTATTTCAAAAATGGAATGTACATTGAAAAGTAATAACCTAATGAACAAGAAATCATTTCAAACTAATCCCTGTTCCATCTACACAGTATGCACCAATGTGATTTGCTCCCTTCTAATGTATTTACTTCAGGCATTTGAATGCTTGTGTATGCAAGGTAACATTTGCTCCATGTTTCTGTGTGCATTAGTCACTTAGCAAAAACTTCTGCATAGACTCCACTTTAATAGACTGCATTTTACAAAATGATTTATAATATGGGACTCTTAACCAGGAAATATTAATGTTCTAGGGGGAATGAATGTTTCAGGGAGAAAAACACTATTAAAGTTGCACGAACAGCTGTATGTGATTAAAATTGCCTAGTGAATAGGCAGGTAGGTTGAAAAACTGTAGCAAATATTTTGGCAGAATGTATTGAAAATAAATAAAAGAATTGTTTCTTTTTCTCTGCTTTGGGCATTTAAAGTGGCTTCCAGATGTAGTAGATGAAGTTGGTAAGCTAGTTGCCATAGTTTTTGTTCTTGGTTTCTGCTGTTGATGAAGTTGAGAGGAAGTTTGGTCTGTATTGTCTTAATTCAAGGAATTCCTTTAAACTCATTTCATCTCTGTGCTCACTTTCTCTGTCTGCTGTGGGAAAGTTGGTGGCTGTGTAAGCCATGTGTTCTTCCTGTGCAGAAATCACAGAATTTTGTTGTGGTTTTTTTTTCCACTTAGATCCAAAGCTGTTTAAATGTGCATGGATCAGCACTGAAAAGTGGGCAGAGCAAAACCTTATGCCAAAACCACGCAGGCCTTGTTGTTTCCAGCTCACACACATGTGCATGCATGCACACAGATATGTGATTCACTGTTGGCATTGTTTATGTTCAGCTGGCTAAGTAGTGGTAGGTGCCGTTATTTCCTCTAAGGGTGCTTATTTAGTGTACTAATTATGTTGATTTCCAGGCTATACAATTATTTTCCTAAGTATAGAATGAGAATGAGAAGGATCTGTCTGAAGATACGGCAGAAGTATTCAGTTATACTGAGCCTGGATCAGTTAAAAGGATGAATCAGTTTATGTAGCATATATGAATTTATTGCGAATAAATATTGTGTGCTCTATTTTTTTTTTACCAAAATGCTCTCAGTTGGGAGTTTTGCTGTCAAAAGCCAGCAGTAACTGCCCCTGAGTATGTAATTTCCCATCGTTTTGCTTAGACACGAGGACAATCAGAAATTTTACTAACCTTTCCATTTAAAGTGATACTTTATACTTAAATAGGAGGATGTAGAAGAGCCTATTAAACTATAAAAACAGTGTATCCTATAAGGTTTTCAGAACTCACTTTGCAATATTTTTTCATTATAGGCTGTTACAGTGAGCCTGAAAAGCATTCAGCACTCAGTTTTTTGCCTCTTACCTGACACTGCAGGCTTAAGTCATATATCAAAGTTAAATTCTGCTGTATCAGTCCACTTTCATGGCAACTGTGTGCAGGGATCGTGATTTTACTGTAAGTTGAACCAGAAGATGATGTGCCCCAAACTGTTGTTTAGTGGTGATGGTCCCAGGTGAGTGTGGGAAACCAGATGCCGGTTCCTGGTTCCTCGTGGTGGTCAGAACTTGCATGTGAAACAGTTATGTCTTCTTAAAAGGTGTTTTGGTCAGCCTCAGGAGCAGGAAGGTGAACATGCTTACTGTGCTGATAGAACAAACACTGAAATCCTGGGATAGGAGGAGAAAATAATTTTCTGTCAGCTTTCCTGTATCTGATGTACTTCATAGCGCTTGTCACAGCAGTTTCACGGATCTGCCATCCTGTGTAGTTCTGGATGCTGGTTAGGGTTCACAAAGGAAAGTGCCTTCATGCCAATACCCATCAGAGTATTGGAGTAAACAGTGTGCTGTTGCTTGATTTGCCTTTTCTGACACTTTCTCTGTTACATAGAGAAGCATTTGGGGATTTGCTTGGTTTCTAGCAGAACAGCTAGCCCATGCTCCCCAAAATGAAGTCATCAGTTGCTTTTGCGGTTTTGTTTGCTTGTTTGTTTTGTATTTTTAAGTTCTTCATGTAAGGATTTTCTGAGTTTATATTGCAGTTTTATTTACATACAGGTTGAGGTAGGTAAGATATAAAAAAAAAAATAGATCCCAGATATCACATTGTGGCCCCCTCCTGCTTCATACATTGCCCCCAGCATTAGTTTTTTCCTGTTTGAAGAAAACAAACATTAAGGGAGTTGCTTTGTCTCCTACATACAGTATTTTTTAATATGCTGTTCATTAGAGAAAATATTCCTAGTGTTAATTTTGCTCCCCCATTCTGCTATTGGATGTCTATTTTCGTTTTGTATGTGTCTCTAGCTGACATTGCGGCAAACATTTGGGGGGGCGCGTAGGATTCTAAGGTCTGAAATACCTGTGTGCATCTCGCTATATGCTACATCCTTGAAATAAGATTCCCTAACAGTAGAACACTGCACTATTTGATTAAATTGTGAGCTCTTACATTCTGAAACCCTGTCTTGCTCCAGATTGAGTTACCATAGGTTAATTCATTATCCAGTGTTAGCTGAGCTACTGTCACTGTCCATGTGAGCTCTTAGTTGTGTTCTTTGCAGATAATCCTGTTTATAAATAGAAGCTGTTTACTAGCTAGGTGCTACAGTAATAGGTCTATGTGGCTGATTAGTATTTTGTGGTGTGATCAAAAGGAGCAATGAAGAAAGATACACACCTTGTGCATTTTGCTTTATGTTCTTTTGCATTTTTTCATTGCTATTTCATTATGTTAAATGAGGCATCCAAGAGTTTGCTTGGCTTTGAGGGGAAATGGAGGCTTATATTGAAGTGCTGTGATATGTTAGTATAGTTTTCTCTTATAAGAACAGTCACCCTCTTATGATAAATGATACAATCAAAATCTCCTTTACTTCTAAGTGCAGTGTAATTTTCTCTGCTTATTTTTTCATAGGAAGTTGAGGTTTAGACATTAAGAAAGATGTGGATTGATCCAAGTGACTTACTGGTTGATGGAAACAGGGAATTAGCTGATGTCATTAAATTTTGTTTCCTTAACACTTTGCTTTTCTGTGGTTGAGCTTTGCAATCATGATGACCTTTCCACGCAGTGCAGGACTTCTAATGCCAGATCTGTCTTAACTTGATGTAACTCCTCTTTCTTTTGAATTTGTTGTAGGTCTTACATGAGCGTGACAGCAGTCTCAAAAGTTTTTTCCTAGTCCTTCCTGAACTGTATTTGTAAATGAAGTCAAAATCTGATCAAGAGCAGGATCACCTGTTTCCTTTCCTGACATAAGCTTGACTAGGGGCTGACTTGGACGCCTCTGCCAGTGTTTGGAAAAGGGTTCTGAAGCAAAAGGAGTGATGGGTTCCTTGGGAAAAGGCTAAAAGCTTCTGTTATTTTTTATTAATATTTGTAAAATTGCAGTGCTTGTTTTTCTTGTTGCTCTAAGTAGCATCTTACTGTTTCAAACTACTGCACTGGGATCCCCCCTGTGATGTGTGCTGTGAGAGTCCTGAATTAAGTCCCTGGCGATTACCTTTGCCCAGCAGGTCAAACATCTTTATCAGCTGGAGACTTAAGTACTTTCCTAATTTAAAGCCTTGATCTTTAAGGTGGAAGGAGCTTTTACTTTGTGAACCTTTGGATTGCTTCCATGGGGGTAATTATCCATACAGTTTTGTTTCCTTGAGCATGTTCAGCTGTAGAGCAGCAGTGATTAAAATAAAAAACCAAAAACCTAAGAAAGAAAATAACACACTTTAAGTAATTCCTTACCTTCACCAACAGTTACCATAATGATTAGCATTTCAAAGCTGATAGGCAATCAAAAACTTTGATTGCTATTTTCATTTAGGAAAATTATAATTTAAAAAAAAAAATAATTTCCCCTGCCTACGCTGGTGCTTGTTAAATTTTCATTAGAGGAATGACTTCCTACTGGTAAACATCACTTTCTTCTAAATGCCCTGTTCTTTTGCTGAGTCTTCAGCTCTGTTTGCTTATTTCTGTGTTGCTAGCCCTTGGATAGGGGCCCATTAAAAAAACTGCATGCATAAATTCTACGTACCTTACAGTCTTGTAGATGATGAGTGTTTTTTCTCCTGCATCATTTCTTCTCACTATTGCACACTGGTTACTGACCACCTTTCTTTGAAGTACTTATGAGCAGCAAGTCGCACACTCTGTATTACCGATGGAAAAGATAACTGTATCTTCCCTGTGTGCTCACCCAACATGTAATTTAATTTATTTTTTTTTTCTTTTCAAGTGGAATTGATCCAATGGAAGAATAAAAGAACAAGCAATGCATTGTAACAGGATTCAAAATACTATTTGGTGAATAGCATTGAATAAAGAAGATCCATATCGAAACAATTGCTTTTGGCCTCCCCTGTTTCAAATAGTTGCAGTGTTATCTCCTTTCTCAGAGGTAGTTTCACTGAACTGTGGTGTTAATTGCATTTTCAGAAAAGTAACATTGTTACTTGTTATGCTTCAAAATAGTTCCTATTCCTTTCTGATAATAGGATGTCAGACCTTCTCGAACATTTTGAATTCAAAAGGGAAATCACTGGTTAAGCTGGACAATTTTGGGGGAGATATGCAAATGATGAGTCCTCTTAAAGGCAGAAGAGGAAGAGGAGTAGTGACCATTAATAAGTTATGAAGCCAGGCAACAAGGCAGCACAATGGTAAATGAAATTCTGCAATACCATTTGTTAAACAGTGAAAGAAATTGCTTGGGTATTTTGATGACCTTTTGTTAAGATTTCTGCCAAGTGGTTTTTTTACGCATCAGTGTGAAATATTGTATGTATGTATCTGTCAGGCTTCATTAAGAAAGGCTCACATTTATTAGAAGTATGCTATTATTTAAAGATTGGTTCCTCCCACCTACTTTGTATAATCTTCCATGTTTGCTGAGCACTCGGCAAGCAGAGGTTGCAGAAGTACAGAGAAGAGCAGCAAGAAAGCTGAATATTTCCCTGTGGAAACAGATGAGGTCTCTAGTAGTGATAGCACATGAATTAAAAATGATGTGATAAAGTGTGGTACCGGGGGAGAAGCATAGTACCGATGAAAATCTTCCCTTTGCTCACAAGTCAAGGGAGAAACAAAGAAATCAAAAGGCGTAGTACCTGAGATCTTTAAGGCACCATGTAATTAACCTGTAAACTCACTGAAGAAGATAGTTTCCTATTATTAGAATAAAGATTGTGTCTTTGATAGAAGGAATAAAATACCCTAACCTAGCTACAGTGAAACTGCCTGGGGTGATGTGCTGTAGAGCCTCCCGGAAACATGTTACATGAACAGGAATATAATGTTGTTTTCTACCGTCCACATCTTAAAATTTTCTTTATTGAACTGCTTCTTTTTAAAGTACTTTGCAGACAAAGGATTGGGCTATCTTAATTTTAGCCCAGCCAAACCCATCCTGGATATGTACTTTCTTGTTAAGGCAAGAAGACAGACCTGATGAAGAGATGTTAAAACAGCAGCAATCCTTTTCCCACACAACCATTGCACCCTCCTTGTGTTGCGTGCTGGGCCACAATAGCACCTTACTCAGTTCGTGTAGATGATGGAGATGGGACCTAATGAGGCTGCCTTTTTGGCATGGTCTGCCTTCAGCTATTCTATCAGCCTTTCTTTAAATGACGTAAAGGCAAGTCACCCATGAACTGCTTGTATAATAACTATCCATGCTGTTTACGACTTCTGAGATTTGTCAACGGACTCTCTGTATTTCTAGTTTGTGCGTGTTTAATACAATCTACTGAAGAGCTAATGGGGAGAAAAAAAGGCTCAGAAGCAAATAAATTATAGCGGTTTATGGAGTTATTTATTATGTCAATTTGATACAGAATGTGCCACCCCACAATGAAAACTAATTATCTTGTCTACAGCAGCTTGCTAACCTGATATTTTGTTAATGAATGGATTAGACGGAACTTTGACAGCCACTAACATGAGTGAATATTGTTTTAAAGATCACTTTGTGCTGATGTCCCAGCTAGGTGATGATTATGACAACTTAGAGGCAATTCTATATGCATTATTTAGCCTCTGCCCCCTCTCCCCCACTCTTCCCCCCCAATACCCTTAGATAATTAAATCTAGTTATGCCTGTACATCTTAAGCACTCCCACATGCAGCTGGAACACATGAGGGAGTTTCATTTACCTAATTTGCAGCCTAAACATTAAATCTGCAAGTTGGGGTTTGATTTCAGTGGTTTAAATAGGGCATGTTTTCCTTGTCATGTGACCATTGTGTTTTGCTGTGATTAGATAAGCTGCTAAGACATGGAAGAATCATCAGGTCCAAGTGCTGGGGGAAGGAAGATCCAGGTTTGCTGCCAAAGCCTGCCTGGCTTGCTGGCAAGCAGGTGTTCATTGAGTGTACTGTTTATATGCCTGTGGTGCTGAAAAATAAACACTTCCTTGGATTTTCTTGCTGGCAGCTTGTTCAGCAGAGGAGTTTTAACTGTTATGCAGTCTTCATTATGAGAAGGTGATGTATTTGTCAGCATGAGAGGACTTTTTAATTTCACATCAGCTGAGTGTTTAATCTTCAGTCTTCTTAGTTAAGTTTGTTGTGACAGCTGATTCTTTCCAGTCAAAATGACTGAAGAGTCAAGTCAATTATCTTGGAATACATGGGTTTGTATTTGTGCCTAGGTATGACTGATTAGGCTTTGGCTCCAAGTTCTGTTGTGGTGCACGCTCCCTCAGGGCCCTGGTGCTCTCTCCCTGACTGTGCTGCTGTCTGTGCTGTCACCTGGCCATGGCTGTGCACCAGAAGATGCTTCCATAAAAATCTCTGTGTTATTAGCTTATTGGAGGAGCAGTCTAGAAACTTTTACAGTCCTTTAAGCGAGCTTTCAGGAAGGCAGAGGCTTTCTTGGCTCTGGTTTTCAGGATTCTGCCAGAGACAAATATTTGGGGCAGAGAGCTGACAGAATGTGAAAATCCCCTGACACCAGTCATGTCCAGGTAAATGACATACACAGCTACAACATCTGGACAATGCAAAAGGGAACTTTATAGATTCAGATAACATAAAGCCCACCTATATTTACCCCAAGCCGGGATCAGCTCCAAAGGGGATTCCTCACCCTCCAAGGTCCAGCTGGCAGTTTTCCAGCCTCCTGGCTAGGCATATTCTTTCAATGTGTGTGTGTATACATAGGTATATATACACAAACACATGCTACAAGGGTCATCAAACACCATACTTAATGAAAACATTTCCTGCTTTTGAAACCATCTCAAAAAAATTACCTGCTGTGGTCCATGGCCACCACCCTCTCACTTTGCCTCCCACGCACTGCGACAAACATTTTCGTAGGGGCTCTTGTGATAGGACAAGGGGTAATGGTTTTAAACTAAAATAACATAGATTTAGACTAGATATAAGGAAGAAATTTTTTATAATGAGGGTGAATGAAACACTGGAGCAGGTTGCCTAGAGAAGCTGTTAATGCTCCATCACTGGAAGCATTCAAAGTCAGGTTGCAGGGGGCTGCGAGGAACCTGACCCAGCTGAAGATGTCTGTGGCAGGAGGATTAGTCTAGATGAACACTAAAGGTTCCCTCCAACCCAAACTATTCTATGATTCTGCATGCAAAGACAGTAAGGTGAGCTGCACTCTGGAGTGGCAGCTGTCAGTTCCTCCCTGCTTTCATGAGAGGCGGTGGTTGGCTACTTGCTGGAACCTGCTTATCCTTCCATCTGGACTATGTTGCAATGGGTGTGTGGGTGAAATGCCTGCTCCCGTGGGCCCACATCACACTGTTGTTTTGCAGAGAAAGATGCAGGATTGCTGCTCAAGCTGCAGCACTGCTTTTGCTACAGAGCACTAGAGGACAAGAGGTTGTCTTATTATGGTCCCTGAGATGAAAGATGACATTTGGCTGGCTGCCTAAAGCTGTGGGCAGTAGCCTGTCATTAGCTGTGACTAGGTGATACTGTAATGCATTTGTTACAGTTACGAGGCTCAAAATCTAGTGTTTGTATTTTGTTGCCTTTTCCTTTTTTTAATAAGTGAAAACAGAGGTTTGGATTTAATCATAAAATTTCTACAGACTGTGGTGAATCACCCTTAATTCACCTGTGACTGTAACTAATAAATGTGAGTTCAAGGTCTCTCCTTGGCTGCACACTCCTTGCAGTGGGGGTAGATGTGAATTGGAGCAAGCTCTGTAATTACGGAGAAACCCAAAGATCCATTCCCAAATGGGCAGGGCTGTAAAAAGGTAAATTCCCATAAGTTATCACTAGAGGTCAGCATTAAAGTAATTTTAAGATCAAATCTCTTACCATGTAGTGAATTGTCTGTAAATTTGAGCTATGGGTGGTTGTGACACAGGTGGGACTTGCATAAAATGAGTAAAATATGGAGCCTAAATAGTTGGGTTGAGTCATTCCATATGTTCTTGTTATCTCTTGCTTTGATGGAATGACTGCTGATTTAACTCCAGTTAAGTAACAAGATGATTTCATTTATTATCTCCTCTTTTCCTCTCCCTGCTTACTTTCCTGCCTTATAATTAAAAATCTGTGTTCCTTTTCAAGTTTGTGTGATAGTTCTTTAGCAGAGTTCAAATTGATTAGCTGTTAATATGATTTTCAGTCAGGGGTTGGGATCTGAAATTAAATATACAGATACTGTTAGGATTCTGTTGTGATTCACTGTTTTTTGCACATTAGCAGCTGAATATATAGGAAGTGGTGTCCATGTGTGTGAGTGCATCTTGTGTGGAATCAGAAACATAAAACTTGCTCCAAAGCCCTGCCTCTAACTTTGTTGTAGGTCTCGTCAATCTCCTCTGGATACCCTAGCCAAAGAAGCACTGCTTGTAAAAGGCAGATCTTGCTCTGAGTTGAATTAGAATATTTAGTTATCTTGATTTTTTTTTTTTAATATATGCATTTTATTAAAATAACGACTAGCCCTTAATGCCTCATTTTCTCTTGTGGAAATAATATATATAGATCTAAGTCTCAAATAGCAAGATGGATCCATTTGTGCCAGGGTATCCAGCATATGGTCAAGTGGAGCTGCCCATCTGTGTTGGGATATGTGAAGTGTTTGTAGGCTGTGCCCACAGAAAGCTTCTGGATGCATTAAATTTTTGGCTGCCTGAGAATGCCAGGCCAGGGGTGTACAAGAAAAGATGCTGCAGCTCACTGAGCCAGCCCTAATCTCCATGGGAGTGATGGGCCTCTCAAGGAGCTGCAGTTATCTTCTGCCTGTGAACTTACAAAATTGTTCGTCTTTGGGCTTGTGGTGTGTGCTTTGTTCATAGCAGATTGTGCTTAGCAATAATTGTCACTGCGTCTAATCCTTTCTGGTTTAGGACATGGAAGAGAATTAGGTGACATGACAGTGCCTGGAAAATGACAGAGTAACCTTGTGTGAAAGTGGTTATTCATCAACATGGGTTTAAACATTGTGGTACACATCAAAGAAGGAAAAATAGGCTAGATGGGGAAAGGATGGAAACCTCCTTGATTTCAGGCAGAGCGTGGTGTCTCATATGGCCTTTGAAACTCCAAAATAATGAATTTATTTTCAAGCATCAGATTATTTGATTATATTTACCTTTCTAATTCCAGATAAAATGTTGTTATTGAAATGTGTGTCATGCCTTCCATTTATGGAAGGTGAAATGGCATTTGCATTTTGTGCTGTTTCAAAGCCTTGACTTCTCCAAAACTATTTTAGTGTGAGAAACCAGTCTCAGTGATAATTGTAGAGAGAAATAGCTTAGCATAAATGCATGTATATGTGCTTTCATCATTTTCATAGAAAGACAACTGCGTAGTTCCCAGCAGTGAAATCTCAGTGCCTGTTTTCTGTAAAGAAAATCCAAGAAATACTTAAGAATGCCCCAACCAAACCAAATTATTTGTACCCTCATAAGAAGCACTTGCAGGAATACCAAGCTGTTGGGTGAGTCAGTATAGATGGCTTTCCATGGATTGTTTAGGAGTTTGGTAACATGACACAGATTTCTTCAGTCAACCTCTATTTCTGGGTTATTTTTATTAGGAAGGTCAGTGATCTGTCTGAGCCTAATTATCCCATCTGGCGAGTGCGCTTGAGGCATACAAGTTTCCTGCAGTTTGTGTGCACAAAGAAAGGATGTGGTTACCAGGTTATTTAGTCAGCTCTGACTCCTCGGCTGCACAGGAAGGTGTCTGCTGGCAGCTGCCTTGCCCAGCGTAGCCTTATATGTGACTCTGGGAAAGAGTTTGCCTCTCCAGTTTTATGGGGAGAGATTGTTCTACTGCTCTGCTATTGGGACTCACATTTTCATCCCTTTTTTTTTTTAAACACATTCTTTGAGTGGTCTCAGTGGACAGTTAAAAGCTGTGTGTTGGTTGAGAGCTTCTCTTCAGTTTTTCAGAAGTTTCTTTTATTCTTCTTGCGCCACTGAAATATTAGGTGGACTTTTCAGAAAGACCTCCAGGTCTTCAAGCTGCATCATCTTACAGCTGTTATTGTCTATTTTAAATCTTTATACAGACTTCCACAAGCACAGTATGTGGTCAGCCCAACCATCTCCAGTGAAGTTCAGCCACACAGTGCCTCTGTAACATTCAGAACTAGAGTTGGAGAAGAATCTGGGTGGGAAAGTACCATGTCATTGGACATGTGCACACGAAATATGGATGAAAAAGGAAATTACATGTTGACTCTTGGGTTATGTCTTAGCATACAAACTATTAAATCCCTCCTTTCTTTCCTAGGGCATCCATTCAAAGTGCCAGCTGAAATGATTATGGATTGCTGACCGTCAGTATATTTAAAGCTTCACCAAGACTATGTGCAAACTCAAAATCTTTAGAGATGTCTTTATTAATGAAGCTTCTCAGTCATATATCATAATATAGATATATATTTTAAGCCATTCATTTCCATGCTTTGTAATCCTATTTCAACCCTGAAAAGAATGTAATATAATTCTGGCTGCAGAATGTTTTAGATAAATCTATGAATTCAGTCAAAACTGTGTGTTCTTTATCTGCTGCTAAGCTCTTTCATTAGTGGCTCTTGACAAAACAGTGCTGTGTAAAAGGTGGCAGTGAAACTGATAAAAATCCAATTTTCTTTGTTTAATCAGAAGCAGGTATGCAGTCTGTGTATTTTCTCTGTGAGCTTTGAGGCTGCTGGTGGGAGTGAGATAGGTCTGTAGCTATAAGGTTTGCAGCTTCAATTCTGTCACTGGCCGTTTTCCCACTGGTATGAACTATACCTATTTGCAGAGGCACAGAGCAAAGCTGTGCCAAACTGTGATAAAGATTATGTGCACAGGAATGATAAAAGGATACAAAATATTATTGTATCCCAGGAACACACTGATATGAAGAGGTTTGAAAATCTGTAATAAGGAAGAGAGAGCTTGCCTTTTTTTTTCTTTTCCCCACCTGTATCTAGAACAATTTCATAAATGAATAAAACAAGAGTGAGCCAGCCCTTGTTCTGTCCTCATACGCATGCAGACTTGCAGAGAGAGTAAACTCATCTCTTCTGGTGTTGCAGTGAAAATGTGGGCACTTTTTCTAATATAATCATTGAAATGTGAAATGTTTATACAAAAAGTTTATCATTCATTTGTTTGGAAGATAAATGAGAAAAAGTCTGGGATACCTTGGCAGTATGGAACAAAGTAATATTCTTTCTTTTCCTGATAAATTTGTCCTGGTGCACCTGTCTGGTGTGGGCATTTCTTGGTCATCTAAGCTGGTCTTTAATTCTGCCACCATCTCAGTTCAAATAGTGCTTAAGTGATTTAAGGAAAGGAGATGGAAGGTATGGGAATGAGGAAAAAATGAGAGAGAAGAATGAATGATCAGGAAGGAAGAGCGGAGAAGGAGTCAAAGAAGATGGGAGAGGGAGAATTGGACACACACACTTAAGAAAGGATTTGTGTTCCCATAGCGAGGTAGGCAAGAGGTGCTGTTACTGCAGTCTGATGTATGTTGTTGTCTGTTGTTTGGGGGAGAAGAATATACCCAGCCATAGGTTCAAGTCCAAATGTTTGTCCAGTGAAGAATTAGGGAGCGTGAGGCATGGAAAGCAGAGCTGTGGTGATCATATATTCTGCACAGACCCAGCCTGCACCTGCTTGGCTGGCCCTAACCCTGCAAGGCAGACAGGAGCAAACTGTGTGATGCATGTGTCTCTGTCTTCCCTGAATCTGTCCTGCACCAGCACCAGATTTATTTTTTTGTTTTAATCATCTTCAACAAAGTCATCCGTCAGCATCTTAAAATGTTCCTCCTAGCATAGCAGCTAAGCAGCCATTTTTCTGATGAGCTTATAGAGATTTTTATTTGTGTCTGACAGTGTGGCTTTCATCAAACCACAGTTCTGTTGCTTTGGCAGGAGATTAGATTTTATTTTTTATGTATAAAACGTAGCGGGACCTTGGCACAGCTAAACACTTATTAAAAAAGAAGGGGAACATGGTGGTAGAGATCTGTAGTCAGTAGAGGCACTGGGGTATTCAAGAAAACTAATAGGGATTTTTTGTTGGTCTTCTGACTTTTTTAATTAGTTATTGCCTTTAGTCATAATAGATTTTTCATAACCTTGAAAGTAATTGGGAACAACAGAGGAACTTAAGGAAAGATTGAATGATTTCACTTCTAAGTTATTTTTTCTGGGTGAACAGACATGATGCTTTTCTTTGTTGGCAAAAATTTTCAGTGCTGGAGCTTGTAAGATACCATTTTGTCTTTTGCAAGTACAAAAATCACAAGGAAATTGTTTTGGGTTTTTTAAGAGAGTGTAGGAAAGAGGAGAACGTTCCCCTTTGTTCTAAGGTCAACATCATATGCAAATTTTGTGCTACGTACTTTAGGGACTCCCAGATTTTCAGTGTCTAGGACAAGCATCCTGAGCAGAAGAAACTCAAAATGGGGACCCAAGAGCACCTCAAGTGTTCTTAGTATGAGTCCATGACATCCCTGTGCTGTGTGGTTTGAGGGAAGCCTATGATGCCCAGTTCTGTTTGTTGCCATCAAAGCTGATATTGGCTGGAAAAAATATTTGAAGTTTGGGGAATGATTTGCTTTTTCTTCCTCTTTCATTTTAAGGACATGCCATCCGTTTCAAACAGGAAGTTCTGATAGGAGCTTTTCTGATGTCTGGTGACACCTGTAGCAATGGTAGTGAATTCATTGTTTGGATAAAATTTCCTCTCAGCTGCCATTAGGTGGTTTTATGTTTACTTGCATAACTCAAGAGGGATTTCTAGCATAGATTTCTTGACCAGATCAAGCAATGTATCTCAGCATCTGTCGTGGGTTTGACCCTGGCTAAATGCCAGGCACCTACAACGTTTGTTTTCTATGCTCTCTCCTGCTGCAGCTATGCAGAGGAGAGGAAAAACTAACACAAAACACTGGACTTACGAGTTGAGATAAGATCACTGATAAGGGCCGCACGAGATTCAGGGCAAGAGCAGGCGGGAAACTTAAAGTTGCAAAAAAAGTGATTTATTAATCTAACAGAGTCAGAGGATAAATTGGAGATAAAAATAAGTTCTTAAGACACCATTTCTTCACTCACCCCTCTTTTCCCTCTTAAGGCACCACTTCTCAGCTCACCCCCTCCCTCCTTTCTAACTAACTAACAACTCCCAGGCAGGGGCAGGGTGTGGGGTTTTTCTTAGGTCAGTC